>JAUMHN010407957.1:0-13114 GCA_032360265.1 Heliamphora ciliata
GATTGGCTAAAGACGGATATTTTGTTTATTTTAATAACTCTGTGGTTATTAAAGATAATAAACGGGTTATCTGTTCTTGTATATTAGTGGATGATCTTTATATTAGTACTCCAATCACTCCTACACTGCAACTAACTGAAACGAATAATTCATCTATATTACCATATAAGAGAAAGCTTCCTTCTTTAATGAACTAAATATTTTTTTGGCACTTACGACTGGATCATATTAATCTAAAAAGAATAAACAGATGGGTAGCAGATGGACCTTTGAGTTCATTGGAAGTGGAGGCACTTCCAATCTGTGAATCTCGCTTAAAGGGTAAGATGACCAAGAGGCCCTTTTTGGCCAAAGGCTATAGAGCTAAAGAATCGTTGGAGCTGGTTCATTATGATGTATGTGGTCCTATGACAATCCATACTAGAGGTGACTTTGAGTACTTCGTTAGTTTCATTGATGACTACTCAAGGTATGGATACATTTACCTGATGCACCGTAAGTCGGAATACTTTGAAAAATTCAAAGAATTCAAGACAGATGCGAAGAAGTGTCTCGATAAAAGTATCAAATCAATACGATCCGACTGTGGTGGGTAATACCTCTTTGGAGAGTTTAAGGACTACTTGTCATCAGAGCGGATTACATCCCAGTTGACCGCACCTGGCACTCCACAGCAGAATGGTGTAGCAAAAAGAAGGAATAAGACTCTTATAAAAATGGTAAGGTCAGTGATGAGTTATTCAGGTTTACCAGATTCGTTTTGGATACTCGCTCTAGAGACAACAGTTTACATTCTGAACATGGTATCTTCTAAGTCAGTACCTTCTACTCTCACAGAATTGTGGATCAGGTGTAAGCCTAGTCTGAAACACATTCGGATTTAGGGGTGTCCAGCACATGTGCTGAAAGGGAACGCGAGTAAGTTAGAACCGAGAACAGAAGTCTGTTTCTTTGTGGGGTATCCCAAAAGAACGAAATGTGGTATATTTTATAATCCTAAGGATCTGAAGGTCATTGTTAGCACCAATGCGCGATTCTTGAAAGATGATTATATTATGGATCACAAGCCCAAAAGCAATATTGTTCTTGAAGAACTAAGAAAAAATACCAATAGAACGGAAGAAGAACCACAAGTCACTGATATTCTATTACCTCGTCGTAGTGGGAGAATTATCTAGACAGGTGCAAATCAAAAATAGGGTGCTGATGCATAGGGTTCAGATTCTGCACAATCTGTTACTACTAGTACACAGACATAGGTAGATCTCAATGCAAGAAGGTCTTGAGATTATGGGTTACAGTGCAATTATAGTTCTTTAGTGGTGTGAGCTATAATTTAGTATTTTATGAAAATTACAGAAACCATTACATGTCTTTCCATAATTGTAGAAACCTCTAGTAGGTGTCTGTGTTCCACTGGAAGTTTAACTCATAATTACTCCCCAGGTCCCTGTTGTAACCCTATATATATGCGGGGAGGCTGAACCAGTTTGAGATTGATAGTTTATATATCATTATTGAGATATTATTTTTATCCTTCAAAGACTTAAATATATCAGGATTCTGCCGGTATGAGTTCTCGGAGGATCATAGCCCACACTACGTTTAAGGATTGCGTAAGGGAATACAGTAGAAGATCTGACTTGAGTTTTAACTCGGAATCAAGTCGTAGTTGAAGACTAAATCGACAAGAGGTACTCATCTAAATTAACTTTGGTTGCACGAGTTTATTTTTGATAGTTTGACGTCAAAATTTTTATCTGGAGCCCGTTTCGGCGGTTGCCCGTCTAGTTAATTTTTTATCGAAAATTATTTTACAAAAACAATGATCTTGGCAGTTTTGCCTCCAACAAGACCATGACATCGTACAGTACCAAATTCCCATTTTTCCTGATGTAAAACCCGTCAAGCAGAAGCTCAGAAGGATTAGGTCAGGTTGGGCGCTCAAGATTAAGGAAGAAGTTACCAAACAGGTAGATGCCGAATTCCTCATGGTCACAAAGTACCCGAAATGGTTCGCTAATATTGTTCCGGTACCAAAGAAGGATGGAAGGATCCGAGTATGTGTCGAATTTCGGGATCTCAAAGGGTTACGACCACATTATTGCACGACATGATACACAAGGAAGTGGAAGTATATGTGGATGACATGATCGTGAAATCAAAAACCTGAGAGGACCATGTCGTCGCTAAGGAAATTCTTTGAGCAGATCAAAAAGTACAAAATGCGCTTGAACCCACAGAAGTGTGCCTTCGAAGTTATAATAGAAAAGATGCTCGGATTCATAATCACACATCGAGGCATAGAAGTGGACCCATCAAAGATCAAATCCATCCTCAAAATGCCCCCTCCAAGGATCGAGAATGATGTAAGTAGTTTCCTAGGGAAGGTTCAGTTTATCAGCCGATTCATCGCAAAACTAACCACTACTTGTGAACCCTTATTTCAACTCTTAAAGAAAGGGTCCAAGTTTCAGTGGGACCAGCAGTGTCAGGATGCCTTTGAAGTCGTATAGAACTATCTGCAAAATCTCTCGTTTTTTTTGCCACCAAAATTCGATAATCCTTTGATACTATACCTACCAGTGACTGATTCAGCAATGGGGTGTTTACTTGCACAGGAAGACGAAGTCAAGGTAAAAGGAGCTATCTCTTATTTGAGTAAGAAGATGACCGAATGAGAACGACAGTATACGCGTTTAGAAAAGACTTATTGGGCGCTGGTCTGGGCATTTAGGAAGTTATACTATTACATGCTAGCATACCGAGTTGTTCTAATCTCAAGGATGGACCCACTCAAATACCTCTTTAAGAAGCCAACATTAATAGGAAAGTTGGCCCAGTGGTTGCTGATGCTAGCCGAGTTTGATTTGTAGTATGTCATGAGAAAATCAGTAAAAAAGAGAGTCGTTGCAAAGTTCTTGGCCAACCACACTATCACCGAAGAAGAAGAGTCCGAGTTTGAGTTTCCCAATGAGCAAGTGTTCAAGATTGAGAAGGATCTTTGAACCCTCATTTTTGATGGAGCCTCAGACCAATACGGATGAGAGATTGGGATTCTTCTTATCACTCCCGATGATTCTCATATTTTTTTGGCTTTTAAGTTGAGTTTTGAGATCACTAACAATCAGGTTGAGTACGAAGCATGCTTAGCCAGATTGGAAGCCGCCTTGGAACTAGGGGCAAGAAAATTAGAGATTGTAGAAGACTCAACTTTGGTTGTATCTCAGACAAAAGAAGAGCGGCAGGTTAAAGAAGAAAGGTTGGTTTAGTATCACCAAGAGCTTGAGACAATAACTCCCTACTTTGAAAGCGTGGTGTTTACCCATGTCTCGAGATTACAGAACAAGTTTATCGAGACCTTGGCTACTCTGGCATTAATAATAGACATACCACTCAAGATAAGAATGAAGCCGTTGAAAAATCAACAAAAGGATGCACCTACGATCAGCAATGTGGCCGTTACCCAAGAAGCCAATGACAGGCTACCATGGTATCACAACATTTGGAATTTCATCGAGAAGGAAGAATATCCAAGCCGAGCCAATAAAAAAGACCAGAGAGCTATTAGAAGACTCGCTGCACAGTTTGTGATCTGTAGAGGAAAACTATACAAAAAGGATATCTTGGAGTCAATAAGCTTTGTGTCGACAAAGAAGAGGGACGCAAGGTGATGAGAGAAATTGATAGAGAAGTTCGCAGACCTCACATAAGTGGGATGATGCTAGCTAAAAAGATCCTGCGCCAAGGATATTTTTGGATGACCATGGAGGTGTACTGCCATCAGTTCGTCCGAAGGTGCTGAAAATGCCAAATCCATGCAAACCTCATGCATGTACCACCGTCTCACCTTTATAACATAATCTCGCCCTGGCCATTCTCAGTTTAGGGGATCGACGTAATAGGAAAGTTTACACCCAAGGCATTGAATGGGCACGAGTTTATTCTCGTGGCAATTGATTACTTCATGAAATGGGCCGAAACTGTCTTTCACTCAGCCTTGAAAGCCTCCCAAGTAGCCAAATTTATCAAAAAAAATCTCATCTGTTGGTACGGAGTTCCACATGAGATAATTTCTGACCATGGCTCCCACTTTCAAGAAGAAGTTCTAGACCTCTTGGAAGAGTATCAAATTATCAGCCATAAGTCTTAATCGTACAGACCGCAAACCAATGGAGTTGTGGAAGTTACAAATAAGAATGTGAAGAAGATCCTACAGAAAATGATAGAGGGTAGCAAGGATTGGCCAGAAAAGTTGCCATTTGTGCTTTGAGGATACCAAACATCAATTAGAATTTCTACTGGAACAACGCCCTATGCTTTGGTCTACGGAATGGAAGCAGTTTTGCTTATAGAATTGAAAATCCTGTCTCTAAGAATAATGACTGAAAGTGATATTCCCGAGTTAGAATGGCAGAGGGACAGGTTCGAAGAGTTGCTCCTATTTAACGAAAGAAGGCTTAGAGCCCTGTTACATGTTCAAGGATATCAAAGAAGGATAGCTCGAGCGCTTAACAAGAAGGTTAAGTCTCGAAACTTGAAGGAAGGTGACTTAATCCTCAAAGAGATCAGAGCTCCAATCTTTGATCCAATGGGCAAGTTTAAACCTAATTGAGCCGGGCCCTATCTCATTAAGACCTTGAGGTCAGGAGGCACTACTATCCTTATAGATTTGGATGAAAATATTTTCTCTACACCCATCAATTCAGGCTAGCTTAAAAGGTTCTACCTCTAAGGGAAAGCTCACAAAAGGAGAGAATCAATACTCGAGTGTAACCCAAGCCTCGAACTACATTATAGTCTAATTCCCTTCTTTGGGATACGTAGGCAGCTTCTGTCAAAAGTTTGGCCCAAACCTTTATTCGGAGTTTCCCCTTTTGTAACCATGTTTCAAGTAGCAAGATTAGTGTAAAAACTTGTTTTAAGTTTTTCTAATAAAATGATTATGTTGTAAGAATAAAAATTTAAAAAAGCCACCATAAACCAGAAGTGAAAAAACTTTCATTAATGAGTTTTACCAATACAATTTTGAAAAGTAAAAGAGGCTCGCAAGTCCTCATCCTAAGAAAATAAAAAGGGAAAACAAGCAAAATGTCAAGGTACAGTAAAGCAAAGTCAAATCCTCCTTCTCTTTCCATTCCCTTCCTGTCCTACCCTACGCTCTATCTCGACTTGCATCCAAGCCCTGTAACTCGTAGATAACCCGTTGTCAAAATTCCTGCCAACTGGTATCCACAGTCGAGAAGACTAAGCCCGCTGGTACTGACCCAGGAAAGGGAGCCGATGAGGAGAACCATACAGATATCTCACAACAGTCTCGGGGCAGATTTGGGTACTCTTGAACTAACAAAAAATGCGATAACGATGATAGAAGGTGGCCAGCTTCAAGCCGACCAACAAGACCCCCAAATGTCCCATAGTCGCAGTAGTCATGGAAGATATTTTCAGCTAAGGGTATAGCCAGAAGATGTCCTCCCCGATAAGAGAACTCAAGTAATCCCGCCAAGCAGCCTCAGTGGAGCACATGCGATAAACCTGGCGACGAATGAAGGATCTCACACTATAACTGTCAGACATAGGCTTCTCTAGTAGATTCACCTTCTACATCAGCCAGACCTGAGAGAAACAAAGAAAAAGGAGTGCCGAGTGGAAAATAGAGAGAAAACACAGAAAAATGAGAGTTGAGTGGAAAAATGGAGAGAAAGAAAGAAAAAGGAAAGTTGAGTGAAAAAACATTGAGAGAAATATAGAAAAATGAGAGTTCAGAGACTACCTGTACCAGGAGTGCAGTACCGATAAAATAAGGGGCACCCTCAATATAGACTGTATTAATCCCAACCAATGTCTTAGTAAGAACGAACGGGACAGGATCTCAACCCT
This sequence comes from Heliamphora ciliata, assembly GCA_032360265.1. NCBI lineage: Eukaryota > Viridiplantae > Streptophyta > Magnoliopsida > Ericales > Sarraceniaceae > Heliamphora > Heliamphora ciliata. The sequence continues at coordinate 5,881 of JAUMHN010407957.1, forward strand.
AGTAAATATGATGGGCCACATCTACTAAGGAAGTGCTAACCCGCCCGTCTGAGGGTCCCAAGAGGAAGCGAGCCAGAAGACAGATGCAAAGAGCATGCCGGCACTGAAGCTAAAAAGAGAAGTCTCTAAGAGACCCTCGAGGGCCGAAGCGATCTACGATCCGAGTCACATCGAGAAATTCGTCATAAGTAATAATAGAAGCCTCATGCCTGGAGTAACCATACAGCTGCATCAACTTGTCTCTGGGACTTGAAAAAGGCATAGGAACTATGACCTGTTCTCAGCCCAAAATCTCAAGAATAGCCAAAAAGTCCTCCACAGTCTGATATAACTCCTCAGCACCGAAATAGAATACATGAACCTCAGGATCCCATAGTTGGGCTACTTCTATCAGAAGATGCCAGTAAAGCCTTAGGGTTTAAAGAGAGAACAACGCATCTTGACCGAAGTTGAGGAAGTTCTTGTGCTCAACCGTGGAAAAGTTTCTCATTTAAGCCGACAAAGAGTTGTTGTAAGAGTGGGCCATAAAAGATATAAGAAGAATACAAGATGTCTAGAATAGAGTGGTCTGGAATAGCTGCCCCCTTTTAGAGATCTAGAAATGGAGGGAACCCACAGAATCTGCTCCAAGTTTCACGCCAAACCCCTTTATTGTGGTCGCCACCTTTTTCCTACGGCCATTAACTTGTAACCCAACAGCTGTCAACTTTTCCTCCCAAACCTTACGGCCATGGCATTGCAAAGTCAAAGCCGTGAACTTTTATCCATAAAAGTTTAAGCCTCCATATTCAAAACCCACGGCCACAAGATTATTTCTCATGGTCGTGACTTTTGTTATGCAAAAATTTTGACAGCCTATTTCCATTTTTCCAGCATGCCCCAAACTATTGTTACGAACCTGTTAGCAACTCAACAAGAAAATAGTCTTATATGGCAATTCTCAACTCACAAAGCATCATCATACATAATAAGATTCTAGGCTTTCAAAGGTAACTTTTATAATATAATAACAATCAAGCATCCATGATAATCAGAAAGTGTAAACCACAAAGCACGAAGGCCCAACCAATCAAAAGTAAAAGTAATGTGCGTATGTGTATAACGTGGCACGCAGGCCAAAGGAAGAATCAAAGGCACGTAGGCCCCATTAGTGTAACTGTGCAATGTGTCAAAGAGCAGTATGTCAGTATGTATCAATGTGTGTCAAAGCAGTATATTAGTGGGAGAACGAGCATAAAAAATTAGTATATCTGTGCGGTAAGCCAGAGCAGTGTAACTGTGTAATGTGACAAGGTAAGGTAACATAATGTATCAAGTGGGCACACATGCCCAAATAAGAATAGGTGCACAGGCCTCTATATACAGTAAAGAAAAGAAGATAATCTACAGCAGCTGGGCAGTGGTGGGATCATCACTCTCGCAGGGTCCTCTTCCTCTGGACCACGTAGCCTCCTTGAGATGACTCTTCGATTGATGATCCAGTCCCCTCCGCCTCTACCTCCTCCTCTGAGCTGTCAATCGTCTATGTAATGTTGGGGTCTGAGCTCTAGATGAAGAAGCAGAAGAAGCAGCAGAAGCAGAAGTTAAAGCAGAAATTCGCACAGAAGGTGCAGCTAGGGCAGCAAGTGCTGTGTGACTGCAGCGAGTCATCGATCCTCTGCCACACCCACGTTGAAAGAAGGAAAAGGGCCACATCAGTTAAGGCACATAAGTATGAGTGGAAAGGAAAAAGTGCAAGAATGTAAATGTGAGATAGAAAGGACTGAGTACCACAATAGGGCCACCCCGAGGGGCAGGAGGCTTCATGCTCTGGGCTCAAAAAGCAGCATCCCAGTGACGAACCAATACCTTCAACCCAGAGATCAGGCGAAGGCACTGGTCGTACAACTCCCGAGGCATTTGTCAAGAGAAGAATTAAATTAGTGCTGTAAAGACATGAGAATCAGTACATGCATAAGAATTAGTGCATTCAAATATCAGAATCAGTACATGCATGAGAGTTAGTACTGTCAGATGTCAGAACTAGTCATCAAAATCATTATAGTCAGACATGAGGGGCAGCATAAAAAATAGAAGGAAGGACGTTATACCTGCTCAGCACCTGGGGAAAGGAGAATCTCTTCGGCCGCTGGCTCTGGGATTCGAATATGGTGAAGGTTCCCATCTACGATGGTGTTCACCGTTCATGGAAGCTCGGGGTGAACAGGGCCTGGGGCAGCGGGAGGAGGACCAGCATGGAAGCACGGGCACGCATGGTAGGCATAAGCCTCTCTCGGGTAAAGACCATGTAGTCATGATCCTCGCCCTCAATCAGCATGGCAGCATGAAGGCCTACCATGGCTTGGATAATCTCGACCGTGCGAAGGGTGTCGGTCTAACGCATCCCCACCAGAGGTGTCCTTGGGATACAGAAGTGGTTATACCCCAAGGACTGCCGAACAATGCACTCGCCGAGGTACCACTCTCTGTAGAATGGCTCCTCAAGCAAGATGCGGGTCTGGGTAACCTCACGGCTCCGTATCAAGTCGGCACCAGCTCACTCCTCCATGCTAATCCATATGTCCCAACAGACCTAAAAAATAAAGAAGCATGTCAATAAGCAATGTGTGAACAAGGAATGAAAGGAACAACTCAACAAGAGCAATAAGTGACTTATTCGATCGAGAGTGAGGCAGTCTAAGAAAAGGCGATCGTCATCTAAATCCCTCCCACCAGGCTTTGTACCCCGATGGCGTCTTACCCATTGAAGTGCCTGGGGGATAACGAGAGGGTCGTTGCAAGAGTTCACTAGCTGGTACATACCCAGTAACTCGTAGGCACAGAGATGAAAAAAATCAAGAGAAGGTCAGTACAATTGAAATAGATATGCAGATATGAGAATGGAAAAGGAAAGCACAGAAAGCAGACATACCTCCCAGATACGCCAGTACCCACCAACGCTCAGATCGGAGGTTCTGGTGGCCGCGCTCATGTTTTCGTATAAGGTGGCTAACGCGGCTCCTCGCCAGTTATAAGAGCCAATCTGGTTCACTACCACCATGGCAGCGAGATAGTGGAGGTGCACCTGTTTTCTAAGTTCAGAAATAAGGCTATCCCAAACATATAGAGAAAGAATGCATGCGCCACTCACTTGAAGTGGTGGACCTCTGAGCAAATAAAGCGACAGAATGTCTTCTTTAGCCATGTGTACCGTATGCTCTCCCTGTCAATGGAAGTGGCACGTGACCAAGAAGGTGCATAAGAGCCGCGAGGCTCCGGTAGATATCCGGATCAAATAGGATCGGGTCACCGCGCACCCAGATCCCGGTGATAAGAGAGAAATCAAGTGGGGTAAGAGTCACCTTGAATGTGGGAAGATGAAAGGTGTTGGTGGTGTCCCACTATCTCTCAATCAGGGCCGTGAGGGTAACCCAGTTGTTGTTGGTTCCCTCCAATGTGGTGATAAAACAGTCAAAACCTACCCGATCGATAATCTCTCTAATGCGTGCAGGAAGGGCCATGTACCACTCTAGAACATCGGAGGAGTCACCAAAACCGCGAATATGAAGCCTCCCCTAAAACAAAAACAAGGTGAACGAACCATTAAATGTGAATAATAACAGAAACAACAATGAAATAAACGATAAGATAGCTTAAACAAATGAACAATGATCAAAACGAAAAAATCGACAAATAGATCCCAAAACAACCCTAGGTAACCTAGATTTCGCCCCAAAATTCAACTTCCAGCCTGTCTGAAATTTGTTTTTAAGATGATGACATGATTCCATCCATTTCAAATTTGAAAACACCGTGAAAACTAAAATTCGTTTCAAGCTAAAAATAAAACTCAAAACCAATTACTCACTTCATACAATTTCAAATCAACCTCAAATTTTGAACATTAGAATCCAACCTCAAATCAAAAGTTCAACCTAAAATTCAACTCCGCTCAAATTCAGCTCAATTCAAATCACAAAACTAAGTCCGAAATTCCACGAGATTCGTGTCGATTCGAAATTCAAACTTTTAAAATCCAACCAGCCTAACTCCTGCATTTGACTCACCACAACCCAACATGGTTTCTATCCCAAGACTTGTTTTATCTAAAACTCAAACATATTTAACGCAAATTACGTTTTATCCAAAATCTTAAAATGATTGCTATCCTAAATTCAAATCAAACGAGCTCCATTTACAAAATGTAACCTAACTCAAAAGTCAACCTCAATTTCAACTCTATTTCCATTAAAGATCCAATCTAGCCCAAACCTAGAAACCCAAATCCAAAATGCAACCAAAAAATTCATTTTTTAATCTAAGTTTAAAATTCAATCCAAAATCCATTTTTCTATCCAAATCAAATTCAACTCATTTTTAAATCGAAAAGTTCAACTCAATTTCAATTCCAACTCGATATCCAACTCAATTCAAATCCAATCTACAATTCAATATCCGAATCTAGAGTTTCATTCAAATTCAAAGGTTTAAGTTCAAGTTTCAATCCAAAGTTCATCCACATTCAATGTTCATTTTAAACCAAGTTTGAGGGTTATTTCCATCCGAGTTCAAGGTTCAAATCCGTCCTGAATTCAAGTCCAAGCTAAAGTCAAGGTCGGTTCAAAATTTTAAATCTCAAATCCAACTTTCGGTTTAAATTCAATTCATTTCTAAACCAACTCAAGCATCCAATGATATTTCAAATTCAATTCAATACAAACAAAGTTCAATGCACAAATGATTCACAAAGCAAGTAATGATCAAGTTACCTCGAGGTTCCTAATCGAGAAATGATCCTCACGACGGTAGAAGAGAATCTCGCGCTCCGCGATCATGTCCAAAATAATAAACCTCTTCATAGCCAGCTTTCGCAACCGGTGAAGAAGAGGGATGTACGTGGCCGAGTCGAAATGCTCCAGCATACTGGGAGCACCACCCTCCAGTAGGACATTATCCTCTCCCCTACACTGTCAGGGTTGTATACTAAAAATTATAGATTTTATTGATTTTAGTATTTAATTTAATTTTTAATAAAATTATTTTTTTATTTTATGAGAATCTTAATGAGCAATGAATGTAAATGTTATGCATGGATGTTCTATATTCTGTACAATATTTAATCTGGTATGTAGAGTACGACTTGTACACAGAAGACCAGATTATATGTCCTTGCAGAATATAAGTTTTTGTTCATAGTTTAGATGGAATTGGACAAACCATCGGGTACGATTGTAACACAGAGTTTTAGTAGGCCTATCATGATTACGAAAAACAGATAATAGCGTCGTCTATTGTCCTGACTCGCTGTGCTAGTACACTTTGTATGTATTGAATAGGACCACATTGGGGTAATTAATTTTATACTTACTACATAAATTAATTTACATTCTAAGGTTATTATGAGCGCTTATGCTCTTAATCCCAAAATAATTATTATTTACGTATATTTAATATTCGTTGTTTTGATTCATTAGAGGGTGCGATCTTTTATGGATCTATAGTCCTGGTGAATTGGATAGCAGTATTAATTATATGGTAAATATTAATTATTGATGTAATTCACATTCCAATTGTTCGGGATTGACGATATCCTCTTAAGAAAGTTTATAAGTTTTGATTGGGCCAAACCCTATAGGTAGATTTAATTATTTGGCAGTAAAATAAGTTAAACAGAATGGCTTAAAAAATTTTAAATATGCCGACAAAATTAAATTGTTAGTAATTAAATTTAATTAGCGAGTATCGAGAATCTAAACATAGAGAGAGGAGTTAGGCATTTAATAATAGGAGCTCAATACAAATTGATCTTGAGATTATGGCTAAGAGTGCAGTTACAGTTCTTTAGTGGTATAAATTGTAATTTAGTATTTTATGAAAATTACAAAAACCACTGCAAGGCTTTCATAATTATAGAAACCGTTGAGAGATTTGCATATTTGTAGAAACCGTTGGATATGGATCTAGATTGCAGTAGAAGTTTATATTATAATTACTCCTCAGATCTCTACTGTAACCCTATAAATATGCGGGTAGGTTGAACCAAATTCATAAGTTATTTTTCAAGATTAAGGTTGTCCAGGTTCTGCCGGTACCAGTTCTCGAAGGATTATAGCCTACACTACGTTTGGGAATCGCATCGAGAATATAGTAGGAGGTCTGTTCGGAGCTTCAACTCGGAGAATCAAAATTCGTAGTTGAAGAATCAACCGAAAGGTATTCGTCTAAATTAACTGTGGTGGAACGGGTTTTATTTTTGATTGTTCGACATTAAAAAAAGTTATCTGGAGCCTGTTTCGGTCATTATCTGTCCAGTTTTTATTTTTCAAAAAATTATATACAAATTAATGATCTTGGCAATTTGCCTCCAACAATTGGTATCAAAGCTATTTTGATTATGTTTACGGTTAATCGATAGGGCCGGGTGGATTTAGAACTGTGCTAAATTTATTTTACAGGCATTTTAATTCTGATTTTATGATCGTCATTATTGTCATGTTTGATTGAATGTGTGATGATGATTATTTATTTAATTTTTAATCACAAGGGTTGATCGTGATAGTTTAAATTTTTTTAGTTCGAATGTGGCCTTTCGGGACATAGGTTTTTAATGTAAAAGCTTTTATTATTATTTTTAGATATTTTAAAATATTTAAGAATAGGTTCGAATGTCTAAGAACACAAAGAACGGGTAGCGGTACAATCGGTGGTTCCGACTGTGGTTTTGGGTGTTTCAGGCCACAGATCGCGACGATTTTTACATGGTTTTAAAATAGGTTTTTTTGGTAAGTTTTCTATAGATTTTTTGTATTAAAAATAGTAGCAAAACATGTTTGAAAATGCAGCAAAAGGAGCGGCCAAACAGCCCACAGGCAGTGGCTTTGGCCGGCGGCTAGGGGCCATTTTTAGCTCAGTTTTGTGACTTTTTTGAGATGAGTTTTATTCATTTTTTTAGACACAAAATAGTAGTAAATTAGGCTGAAAAACATTCCAAAAACATAGCAAAAATCTAGACACAAATAAGTCAAAATTGGCGGTGTAAGGCGGCAGTTCAGGGGCTGTTCAGGGCTATTTTTGATGTTTTTCAGGACTATTTTTGAGGCATTTTTCATGGAATTATATTATTGTATATCAGTGCTAAAAATAGTGCAAAATGAGAGCCGAATCAACCACGAAAAAAGCCTATAGGTAGATTTAATTATTTGGCAGTAAAATAAGTTAAACAGAATGGCTTAAAAAATTTTAAATATGCCGACAA
>JAUMHN010407967.1:0-14842 GCA_032360265.1 Heliamphora ciliata
ATGAAATCATAAATGCAAAACCATCTCAAATGTTTCTTATTAATATGCCAGGGATCCAGAATAAAATACATAAAAAACCTGACTTTTCAGTACACATTCCCAACAGTAGGTGCGTCAGCTTCCATCATCAGCACGTCCTTGTCTTCTTCGTTGTCTATGCACACTCGACCCATCTCTTCATTGAAGAAAGAACCCAGATCTCCTTCTTCGCAATGGACTACCTAGTCTGTTGGCACATTTTTAGTAAATCTCATATTCCATATTTCTTCTTCTTCCTCGCTGTTAGAAAACTGGTTGCTAAAAAAGATTTTTAGCCCCAACAACTTCTATTTAGTCTTCTCCTCTATTCATAGCTTGGGGAACCCACAGTAGGGGAAGTCATCCCGTTCCTTAAAGAAACGTCCATTCAACGTTGGTCCGTACTTTCCTATACTTGATTCTTCCAGCTCTAACTTGTACCCTAATTTGTATCCATGACGATTGTGGTTCACGGGGATTGGTTCTGAAATCCCTTGCATATGCTTACCCAGTCCCATTCCTGGAAAATAAGACATTACCTTTATCTTGACAACGACCTTCGGGTTCACATAGTTTTCTTCTTCATTTATTAAAACTTGTACGGCCTTAGTCTCATTGAAGTCAAACCCATTCAGAAGGAGATCCTCTTCCCCATGCTAGATCCCGAAGAGTGGGGTAGTGTCATTAATCGAGGTAGGCAAGCGAGTATCACCTATGATGGTGATGGTTAGCCCTTCCTTAATCAGCTTCACGTTTTGGTGCTGGGTTGAAGAGACAGCTCTGATTGCCTGGATGTGCAACCACGGTCTTCTTAATAATAGATTAAACGAGGTCGGAACATCAAGAGCATGGAATTCTCTCGCTTTCCAATGGTTCAACTGCCACGACAAAGGTTACCAACCCCAAAACATCTCTCTGCAAGTTATCATACGCACGCACTCCTTATGCACTAAGCTTGAAGTCCTACGTCTTTAATCCAAGACAACAAGCAGTTTGTAGTGGGTATACATTGAGGGCAGAACCGTTGTCAACTAAGACAACTAGCACCCATCTCCCCAAACATTTGATAGTTAAATACAATGGCTTGTTGTGGAATGGCCCCTCTGCCAGAAAATCCTCATCACTGAAGGCGATAACATTAGACTACTTCTTGGGTATGAGCATTCCAACCAACTAGTTGAGAGAGACATTGTTAAGTTGAGGGTATTATTGTACTTTTTATATTTTTTGGTTCTATTATAAATAACAAGTGATAGGGTGTAAACCCTAGGTTATTGCGCTCTCATTCATTGTTATTTTGATTCTCTTCCTTCCTCCTTTTCTCTCCCACTCTTTGCAATAATTCTAATATGGTATCAAAGCGCGATCTTATGTAAACTTCTTAGCAATTCTTGACTATTTTCGTTTCTCCTCATTTTTCTGATTTCAAAACTGTAAATAAAAAAAACTTTCCTTGATGATTTTCTGGTTCCCTACACTCGACTTGTGATTTTTTCCAATTTTTCCCATGCTCGTTTCATAGTTTTTCCCAAATTTTTAAAAATATCAATGCCGGTAGGGTTTCTTTATCATCTCGCGATCGCGCTGGATTCTACTTCAATCGATGGCTTGGTTCTCCTTCATGGGTGCCAACTCAGTGTGTCGAGGCTCGAATCAACCCGCTTTGATGTTTTGGGTTGATTTCAAGCTCGGGTGAAGTTTTTTTTCTGTTCGGCTATTCGCGCCTAGTTTTGTTTCGCTCAAATTTGTTCCTTTTGGCTATGTTTAGTCTTCTTCAGAGGATTTCGACACATCCATGGGTGTTTAGTTGCAGATTTCCAGCCGTTTCTTATTTTTATTTTTCAGCTTTGCTGCGATTGGTATGCCATTCTAGTCTTTACTGGTAGTATAGTGGTTCGGATTTACTTGGTTTGCCTCTGTTTACAGTCTATTACTCCCCTCTATTTTATTCTGCTTGTTCTTGGTTTCTCATAGCCATATCTAGTACAGGAAAGCCTTCTGGTAGTCATGAAGACACAGAATTGACTCATTCAGGGACTTCTACTGATAATCTGGCCCTTCAGATTAGTCCTGTCAAGCTTGATGGTAGCAATTATGTAATTTGGTCGCGTTCCTACAGTTTAGCCATCGCTGCTCGCGGTATGTCTGGGTATATCACTGGTGAAACCAAATAGCACACAGTCATTGGTTCTTCTTACACACACTGGATAGAGAAAAATACTCTTGTTATGTCCTGATTGTTATACTCTATGTAGCCCTCCATTAGTCGTAGTTTCTTACTTTTGAATACTGCACATCAGATCTAGTCCGTTGCTACTCATACTTATTCACAGACTGGCAATGATACCCAGTTGTATGAGTTGAGGAAGAAACTCCGTGGGTTATAACAGAGAGATCACTCATTGGATTAGTATTACGCTAAGTTGACTAGCCTGTGGGGTGAGATTGATTATCATCAGAACTTCCATGCTGTTTGTACTACTGTTGCTGCTGCTTTTTAGAAGATGGTGGAGAAGGAGCGGGTATATGACTTTCTTGTCGATCTCCATGTTGACTATGATCCGATTTGTGTTCAGATTTTGGGTCGCGATCCATTTCCCACCTTACGACAAGCATACGTCTATGTTCAACAAAAAGAGAGCCGTCGTCATGTTATGGTTCCTATCTCCAGCCAGGAACGTTTTGTGTTAACTGCCACATCTCTTCATTGCACTGGCCAGCCTAGTCATATTAAGTCTGGAGAAAAGCATGGCTTTATCGCCCGTGATCAGGTGTATTGAGAGCATTGTGGTAAAGCTCATTATACTATTGATCATTGCTGGAAGTTACATGGTTGTCCTACTCCAGGACGTGGCAATGGACACAGTGGTGGGCGTAGTGGACCTGCCCATTCCCACGCTCATCTCTCTGAGCTCCCTACTAGCACATCCGGTGAGACTAGCCCTCTTTCTGAGGCGGAGTTGACTACTCTCAGGCGCCTGATGACTCGGGTTGATATTACCTCTTCCACTGCCTCTCCTTTCTCCTCCAACTTTGCTCATTCAGGTATTTCTCATATTTCCCTTAGTGCAATTGCCTCTCCTACTCCTTAGATCATTGACTTCGGTGCCACTGATCATATAACTGGCTCTTCTACCTTATTTTTGTCTTATTCCACTTGTTCTAGTAAGGATAAGGTTAGAATAGCCGATAGTTCTTTATCATCTATTTTTGGCAAAGGTTCTATTCCTTGCTCTTCTCTACTTTCACTATCCTCTGTCCTTCATGTACCCAATTTTTCTACTAATCTTTTATCTGCTAGTCGTCTTACTAGTTCCTTAAACTGTTCTGTAACTTTTTTTCCCACTCATTGTGTATTTCAGGAACTAACGACGGGGAGAATGATTGGTAGTGGTAGTACACATGGTGGTCTGTACTTACTGGATATTTCGGCCTCTACTTCCGTTCCACCTTCACCATCTGATCAGGCTCTATACTGATGTTGGCCTCCTCCGTTTCCAATTACTTTAGTGGCATCGCCATTTGGGACATCCTTCTTTTGGAATTTTAGAGAAACTTTTTCCCTATTTAGTTAAACATTGTTCTAGAAATGATTTTTTGTGTGAGGCTTGTGAACTTGCAAAATATAAACGTTCTATTTATCCTTCAGTTAATAAACGTAGTGTTTCCTTTTCACTATTATTCATTCTGATGTGTGGGGTCCCTCACCTATTACTTCTATTTCTGGTTATCGGTGGTTTGTGAAGTTTATTGACTGTCATTCTCGTGCTACTTAGGTTTATTTGCTTCGCACTAAAAATAAAGTTTTTTCCTATTTTTAAAATTTTCACTGCATGGTCTGTAACTAGTTTGATGCTAACATCAAGATTCACCGGACCGATAATGGGACTAAGTTTCTTGATGGTGGTTTCCGTGCCTATATAGAGGCTCATGGTATTCTTTTCTAGACCAGTTGTTTACACACTCCTGAACAAAATGGCATTGCTGAATGCAAAAGTAGTCATCTTCTTGAGATTGCTCGCTCCCTTCTTATTTCTATGTATGTTCCAAGTCTTTTTGGAGTGAGGTAGTCCTTACTGCGGCTTATCTTATCAATCGTTTTCCTTCTAGTGTTCTCCAGTTCAAAACACCTTTGGAGCTTCTTTCTGGGTCTTCTCCTGTCACCTCTCTTTCACCCTGATTTTTTGTTGCACTAGCTTTGTTCATGCACCAAAACACCCTGGTGGAAAATTGAACTATAAGGCTATCAAATGTGTCTTCATTGGCTATTCTGCTACCCAAAAGGGTTATAAATGCTATAATCCGATCACCCGCAAAAGCTTTGTTAGTATGGATGTCACCTTTTGGGAGTCCACGCCTTTTTTCCACCCTCCTCAGACATCTCTTCAAGGGAAGCCTCTAGCTTAGAAGAGATGTTACAATTGGATACACTGACTCAAGAGTCTCGAGGTTTGGTTTTTCTGAATCTTACCTCGCCTGTTCTGGCTTCTGGTGAAGGGGAGACAGAACCCAGTAAGGATGGAACTAAATAGGATGTTGGTGGACGCTTAGACAAAGATGATCTGCTTACCCATACTCGACACTCGAATGATCAAATGGCTCGTGTGACACTACCATCTTGCCAGTTGTTACCTCCATCCTCCAGTTCAAATTCTCAAGCTGAACCACCTGGTAATGAGTCATCTGTTGTTGATCTTAATACTTCTAATTTACCTATCACTCTTTACAAAGGCGTTAGAACACGAACCCAACACCCAATTTTTAATTTTATCTCATATAATTCTTTATCAGCCCTATATTGTTCTTTTGTCTCCTCCTTGTCCTCTATATTGATTCCATAGGGTTGGAAGGAAGCCATTAAGGATCCTAAGTGGAAGAAGGCTATGATTGAGGAGAAAATAGCCTTGAAAAAGAATGATACTTAGGAGTTAGTCTCTCTTCCAAAAGAGAAGAAGGTAGTTGGGTGTAAATGAATTTTTACAGTAAAGCACAAGGCAGATGGATCAATTGAGAGATTCAAAGCACGACTAGTTACTAAAGGCTTTACTCAAACTTATGACATTGACTATTAGGAGACTTTTGCTCTAGTGGTCAAGATGAACTCAGTTCAGGTACTCTTATCTTGTGCGGCTAATATGGGTTGGCCACTCCAGCAGTTGGATGTGAATAATGCATTTCTTCATGGAGATCTAGAACAAGAAGTATATATGGATGTACCACCTGAATTCTCTTCTCATGAAACTGAAGGGAAGGTGTGCAAATTGAAGAAGGCGCTATATGGACTAAAACAGTCTCCTCGAGTGTGGTTTGATTGTTTCTTCAAGGCCATACTCAGATTTGGGTACCGACAAAGTCAAACAGACCATACTATGTTTATCAACCAAGGTAATAATAAGATCACTGTTCTTATTATCTATGTTGATGATATAGTTGTGACAGGTAATGATTCTGAGGAGGCATCACGTCTTCAGGAAAATCTAGCACAAGAATTTGAGATGAAAGATCTCGGGGCACTACGATATTTTGTTGGAATTGAGGTGGCTAGGTCGGATAATGGGATCTTTATTTCCCAAAGAAAGTATATTCTTAACCTTCGAGATGAAGCTGGTATGATGGGATGTCGACCTATAGATTCACCTATCGAGGCTACTCATCGATTCCATATTGGTGATGGAGAACCTGTCGACAATGGCCAATTTCAGCGGCTTGTGGGAAGATTAATATACTTGTCTCACACCAGACCTGACATTGCATATGCTGTGGGGGTTATCAGTCAGTTCATGTATGATCCTCGTAGTGTACACCTTGACGCTGCTTATCGTATTCTCCGATATCTTAAGTCTGCCCCTGGCAAAGGGCTTTTATTCTCTCGTCACAGCCATTTAACATTAGAAGCTTTCACAGATGCAAATTGGGCTAGTTCAATTGATGACAGACGATCTACATTTGGGTATTGCACATTTGTAGGGGCTAATCTGGTTACTTGGCGCAGTAAAAAGTAAATAGTGGTAGCTCGATCAAGTGCAGAAGCTGAGTATAGGGCTATGGCACATGGCATCTGCGAACTCATTTGGCTCAAAGTCCTGTTAAAGAATTTGGGTATTGAGTGCGACAAACCTATGAAGTTGTACTGTGACAACAATACTACAATTAATACTTCTCATAACCCTATCCAGTATAACGGAACGAAGCATATAGAGATTGATCGACACTTTATCAAGAAGAAATTGTGTCAGGGATCAATATGTATGCCCTTTGTGAAATCTGTCGATCAATTATCAGATATTTTTACTAAAGGGTTTAGTAGTACAATGTTTCGACCCATTGTATGCAAGTTGGGCATGAAAAATATCTATGTCTCAACTTGAGGGGGAGTGTTAAGTTGAGGGTATTATTGTACTTTTTGTATTTCTTGATTCTACTATAAATAACAAGTGATAGGGTGTAAACCCTAAGTTGTTGCGCTCTCATTCATTGTTATTCTGATTCTATCTCTTTCTCCTTTTCTCTCCCACTCTCTGCAATAATTCTAACAGACATCGATCGGAATGTCTATGCTATTGAGAGCCTTTAAAACGGCATGTCAATGCTTATGGGATGCCACGAGTAGCCCCCAAATGCTCACATTTGCCTACGTCTTTTTGTGCTGCTTCAAAACTATCTTCCTCTTCACTATTTTACTTCTCTACCTACTTTCTTGGTTCCTCTATGCCCTTACTTGGTTTCCCCTTCTCTAACTGGGCGGGTTTAAAATGTCTTTCACTTTTTGTTTGGTGTCCAATTTGCTCCTCAAGGTCCCACAAACCCTCGAACTGGTCGGTCACTTCTCGAATTTCAGCCACTGGGTATATCTTCTCTTGGAAAGTTCAGAAGTCATCTATTCTTGTCTTTCTTTGGTTACCTTCTTTACTAGCTCCTTCGAGTCCCCAAAGATCCTCCTCAATTCCCAACACATTTGTGCAAACCAATGGGATTCTTCACTAATAGCAGTCTCTAATTTGAAGAGTTGTGGCAACGATACCTCATCAAACAGATCCTGTAGTCATATGGCGGGGGTGGGACCCAAGGTTCTAAAAAACCTCCATGGTTATACGGTTCCTCCACAGTCGGATGCCATTCCGGCACGTGTTCTCCTTCATCATACTCTATATCCTGGAATTCCTGCTCTATTTCTTCCAATTTCCACAGGTCGTTCTCTTCTTGGTACAATATCTCTTCTACGTCAAGAGAGCATAAAGTTGGCCCTTTGGGTAGAGGAGTTCTTGGTTTTGGTTCCTGAAGAGAAATGATGTACATAGAGAGATCGAACACAGAACTTGCGGTTCCCAACGAGTTCACCTGGGGTGAGTCCTTCTCTTTCTCTTCTTGTCCTTCTTTCTTCTCGATCTCCTTACTGATCGACAAATTCTCTTCTTGCCTACTCTTATTATCAACTTTCTTTCATTTCGACGACTCTCCTATTTCTAACACTACTCTCTGCCTCTTCAACTCTAAAACTCGGCTCGGCTTCCCCATACCAAGCTGCCCCTCGGTGTCAGGCTGTATCATCACTTGGAATGGTCAGGACATGCCATTTGATGTCAATTCTAGCTTCCTCTAACTCATCTAATGCCTCAAGATGCGCCAAATCCTCCCATAGCCGTCTGATTTCTTCATCATCTTTGCCATTACCATTGACAGGGGGAGGAAATTCCTCCTTGTGAACAATAAAGATTGGGAAATTATCAAAACTATCGTCTATCAAGTCTTGAATAAGGTCGTTGAGTAGCAGTACCTCTTGACCGGACTGCAAAATTGTAATTGGCTTCGATTCTGTTGTGGAGACAATGAATTTTGTATGATCAAAACTTTTCAACCCTTCTTCAATAGCGTTCACATTTTGCTGAGTTGCATGACTCGGCAGAGGATTGGTGGTCACATTCGATTTCTGAATAGCAGTGGGTGGAGAATTCACCTTGTTGTCTATTAAATCTTGGATTTCATGCCAGAGCCTCATACAATTGTTGGTTAAATGATTGTGCCCCTGGTAAAAGGCGCAGTACGGGGTTGGATTATATCTTAGCAACAAAGGATTCAGAGGCGGGGTCAGCTCCAAAGGCTTTAGGAAACCCCTCTTAATTAGGCAGCTTAAAATAGAAGACAAGGGTACAGTGAGGTTGGTGAAAGTTCACTTTTAGTTGCGGGGTAGATTTTGGGTAGCTAGCTGGGTAGGTGGATTAGCTTGGTTTGGAGTGAGATTCAACAGATTCACTTCATAGCTTCGATTCACAACATTGGTGGCATTATTCAAGTTATTAGCATATGGCTTACGGACTGCTCTTTGGCTTGATTCTCCTTTCTCAATATCCCCAGACTGCAGTGCATCCTCTATCTGTATCCCAGTATCGAAACTTGTTTAAATGTCATAAGTAGATGTGTTATCAGATATTTGCAAAACTGTGGCTACAAATTCTTCACCACCATCCTCACTTATTCCTTCTCAGAGGTTTGGGTCATCATTTTTGCTATCTTGGCTCTCCATTGGGTTAGAAACTTGACGAAAGACTCCTTGGCCTCTTGCCGGGTAGTCTCAAGTTCTCAAGTGGTAACATCAAGCTAAATGTTATAGTTATACTGATTGACAAATGCGGTGGTAATATCCTCCTAGATTCTCTTCTTCGCGGCATTTAAGGATAGAAACCACTCATGAGCGGCTCTTGAAAAAGACCGCTGGAAGAGCTGAGCCTTCAATTGATCACTGGTCCCCATCGGCGACAGGGTTCCCACGTACATTCTCAGATGGATCCTCGAGTCTTTGGTTTTGTCAAATCTCTCCATATCGAATATCTTAAAATTCTCGAGAAGCTTAGCATTAGGGAACAAATAGAATCCATCGACATCTAACATGTAGTCTTCAACCCCTCGGGCTTTCCTCAAAATCTTTTCCAGTTTGTCGACCTTATCAGATAAGACTGACTCCTTTGTGGCCAAGATTTCTGGGATTCCCAGTCGAACGGGCTGCGCTTCTACTTGTTAGGCTCCCTCTCCTTCGGGTTCCACATTTTCATCCCAAAGGCTATCTTCTACTCCATTTTCTTGGCCATTTGGGAGAACTGCATTGGGGTCAACAACCCGAGTCTGTAAAGCCTGGATCTGTGCCTAACACTGTGTTTGAATCCTAGCCTGATTGGTCACTGTAGTGCTGACTCCTTCAACTATCCGCTGTAACTCCAAGATTGCCCTCATCATATCTTCCATAGTCAATTCTGGATCTGCCATCGGTAATCTCAGCTAATCTACACGTTTGAGTCTTCCACTTGGAGATTGAGCCCAAGTGCGTATATGTTCTTCTCTACTCGGAGCTATTATCTCGAGTCTCTAAACTAAAAGGACTAATGTAAACTGAAGGACTCGTCAACTGGGTCTAAACCTGAAATAACTCACTCTCGACGATGGATTGGGAAGACGAAAACTAATCCTAGTTGGGGTAACAAGTATATAAACAAAAGCATCAATAAAAGAAAATCACATAATTCTAAAAGATTTATTGATCCTGAAAGAAAGGGTTCTAAGAAGCTATACGCACATGAAAAGGCTGGTAGGTCTACACTCAGTGTACTTTCTGAATAGAGTCAAGAATATACCTCCTAATGCTAGGAATGGTCCAAGGCATGGTCAAATGATACGTAATAACTCTTTTTGCCACATATATGGAAGCATGTAGCCAGAAAGCTTGTTGGCTTCCCCGATATAGCCTCAAGACAGTAAACTGAACAAGGTATTGGATAGGCAGAGCGGGGAGTTTCAAGAATCATGAACACAAATATGCAAATGCGAATGTGAATACCAATGATAAGTTTAAGACAAGAACTATTGACATTTCAAGTTAAGCGCTCTTATAACTTTTTTGAAAAACAAGTCCCCAGCGGAGTCACTAGAAAAACTATGGGCATATGTTTTCATGGGAAACAATACACTGGATATCTATTCTTTTTAGAAAAAATGTTCTTTTTATTTTAAAACAAAAAATCCAAGCTATCCGAGCACATTTTAGAACAAAATGGAGTCGCCACTTGGTTTTTGAGAAAAATCATGAAAAACAAAAAAAGGTTGCAGGTCTTTTTTAAGAGCATAACCAGATAAAAAGAGGGTTCGGAAGCTAAGGTATGAAAAAAGGTGTTAGGCACCTTTTTCGCTTAACTGTGAGGTTAGCCTCTACTCTGTTAATATTAGTTCTTGTTGTAAACTTTTTAAAGGTAGTATATATAGAATGGGAGGTTAAAGATAATTTAAAAAAAAGTAAGCAAAGAAATAAAATCCTAACTATGATCCTAGGGTTATGCAACTTGGTTATTATTTTTAGATGTGCCATACGTATCATTTGAGCAAAGGGAAGTGAAAAATATGCAAAAAAGCAGTAAAATGAACAAATAAAGATCTAAGGGTCATGCGCCAATATTTCTTCCCCTAACATGCTATGAATAGGCTATACAGAATAAATAGAAGATATTTAAACATCATATTTAAACTACTGGGCATGCAGAAAACTCACAGTCGTAGCAACCAATGCTGCTGCCGTGACAATTATAAGGTTACCATGAGAAATAAGATGAAGAATGTTACGACTGTGACAAATAAATGTTGCGACCAGGGTATTTTGGGGTTTAAAAAGGGTATGGTTACATACAGGGTCCGAAATAAACTTAAATGAACAGGACGTGAAAGGGCATAGACCATAACCCATTCATTCTAGGCTAGATCTACCTTCCCCCATCCTCTATAGAAGCAATATGTTCAAAACAGAATGAACAAAATATCAAAATAAGCAACAGAGTACTTAAAACACATTTTTCATGTCACTAGCCTCACAAAATCTCACGGCCGTAGCAAAAGGATATGGCGGCCATGACAAATATGAAACAAAGGATGCAGCTGTCATGTTTTTAGATCTACAAAACATGAAGAAAAGGGGTATACATAATGGAGACCACGACCCATTTAATATAAGCCAGATCTACCATCCATTTCCTAGCAAGAACATAGACTAGGATGCATAATATGTAAAACAAAATAAAGGGAAGAAAGACCTTAAGAATAAGGGAATAACAAAAAGTTTTTAAAATGGTTTTCATGCTTTTAGCCTCATAGAAACATCACACCCATGACAACATGATGTTGTAGTCATGAAAATAAGGCAAAAAGGTGTCGACCAAGTGTAAAAAGATCGCAGCCGTTACTGTAGGTTTAAGAAAACACACGGCCATGACATCAAAAGGTCGCGGCCATCATGTTTTTAGAACTTCAAGAAGTTCTTCATATGCTCGGTGTACTTGTGAGCATAAAAACAAATTTAAGAATAGCTATTTTATACGAAACAGAAAACTACAAACATGTTGTTTATAATGAAAACTTATACGATAATGCTCTTATCAACATAAATAACCAATAAACAATAAGAAAGGAAAGGAAACCTTATTCACGATGCCATTAGGAGAGAGAAGATGAGGGTTTGTAGAAGAGTTTTGGGTTCCTAAGGTTATCTCATATAAATATTTGCCTCGAATGCCTCCTTGGATGTAAGAATGGGTGTCTCTAAGCCAATACGAGCTCCAAGACCTCCCTCGATGCTAGCAAAAACACGAACAAGGCCCAAAAAGTGTGGGATAGATATCAAACTATCGGGTGGGAATGGATTTTGGCAGAGTTTTGTTATCCAGGTTGATTCTCTTTTATTGCTGCTGAAAACGTTGCCTATTTATAGGCAATGTGGGAACCCAGAGAGCCTTTGGAATGCAATCACCTGTCCAAAAAGGTGTAACAGTGATGGCTGCTACCTTTTTACTTTTGTACAGTGCCAGCAGCTACATATATGGCAATGAATAGGACAGCTGTGACTTTTAAAAGTCGCAGCTAGGTTTAGAGTTTTAGAAAAAGTGGCGGCTGTAACAGTGGAAGTTGCGGCATACTTTAGGGTTTTCAAAAAGGTGACGGCCATGAGGATATGAATGTCACGGCCTGAAGATTGGTGGTGGTTTTCTTGGATTTTGAGCTAAATTCCTAGTTTTTCTTGCTAAGAAATATCATTGAGCATAATTCTCATATTTTCATCATTAGAGCGCATTCGAGACAGGTGCCTAAGAATCGACTTGGTCAAATTGGGGTGTCTACAGTACGTGATCTGGCCCTACCGATTGGTCTCTCCAATTTCTATTCTGTATAGCAGTGATTTGTAGTATCGTTCATACTGTTGGAGGCAAAACGACCAAGATCATTGTTTTTGTAAAATAATTTTCGGTAAAAATTAACTAGACGGACAAATGCCGAAACGGGTTTCAGATAAAACTTTTGACGAAAAACGATCAAAGTAAAACCAGTGCAACTGAAGTTAATTTAGAAAAATACCTCTTGTAGATCTAATCTTCAACTATGACTTGATTCTGAGTTGAAACTCTTGTCAGATCTTCTACCGTATTCCCTTATGCGATCCTCGAACGTAGTGTGGACTACGATCCTCCGAGAACTTGTACTGGCAAAACCCTAATATATTTTTAGGTCTTGAAAGACAAATAATATATCAATAATGATATGAAAATTAATCTGAAACTAGTTCAGCCTATTCGCATATATTTAGGGCTACAGCAGGGACCTTGGGAGTAATTATGAGTAAGACTTCCAATGGAACACAGATACCTACGGGCGGTTTCTGCAATTATGGAAAGATGCAACAGTTTCTGCAATTTTCATAAAACACTGAATTACAGTTCACACCACTAAAGAACTATAATGCACTCTGACCCATAATCTCAAAATCTTCTTGCATTGAGCTCCTGTTATTAAATGCTTACTATTTCTCCCCACGTTAAGATTTCTGATACCTGCCAATTAAATTTAATTACTGACAATTTAATTTAATTGGCATCTTCATATTCTTTAAGCCCTTCCGCTTAACTTATTTGACCGCCGGATAATTAAATCCACCTGCAGGGTTTGACTCAGTCAAAACTTATAAGCATCCTTAAGGGAGTATCGTCAATCCCGATCTTTCGGGACATAGATTCCGTCAATAATTAATATTTTCCAAATAAATAATATCGCTATCCAACTCACCGGGAATATAGACCCATATAAGATCGCACCCTCTAATGAATCAAAACAACAAATATTGAATATATGCAAATCAATAATTATTTCCAGATTAAGAGGATAAGCACTATTCATAATAAACTTGAGGTGTGAATTAATTTATATAGCCAGTAGTCAGTACTAAATTAATTATCCCAAATGTTCCGTTCAATACACACAAAGTGTACTGGCACAGAGAGTCGGAACAATATACGACGCTATTATCTGTTCCCCGTAATCAAGAAAGGCCTACTTAAACTCTGTGTCACAGTCGTTCCGATGGTATGTCCATTTCCATCTAAATTATGAACATAAAACTTATATTCTGCAAGAACTTAAAATCTGGTCTTCTGTGTGTAAGCGTACTCTACACACCAGATTAAATACTATACAGAATATCGAATATCCATGCATAACAAAAAAATGATATACATACATTGCTCATAAAGATTCTCATAAAATAGAAAACTAATTTTATTAAAAATAAAATTAAATACTAAAAATATGGATTTCAGTATACCAACCCTAACAATCTCCCACTTATACTCAAAATCATGCTGTCATACATCTGACTCCCATGCCCTTTACATGACTATTAAAAGTCTTAGCCGGTAAGCTCTTTGTAAAAGGATCTGCAAGGTTATCTCCTGATGCAATCTTAGTCACAGCAACATCACTTCTCTGTATAATTTCTCGCATCAGGTGATACTTACGCTCAATGTTCTTGCCTTTCTTATGGACCCTTGGCTCCTTCGTGTTTACAACCGCTCTGCTATTGTCACAGTAAAGTGTAATAGCCGACTGAACAGAAGGTACCACCTCTAGATCCATTAGGAAGTTCCTGAGCCAAATGGCCTCCTTCGCTGCTTCAGAAGCTGCCACATACTTGGCCTCCATGGTGGAATCAGCAATGCAGGACTGCTTGATACCCCTCCAACTTATAGCTCCACCTCCTAAGGTAAACACATATCCTGAGGTAGACTTACGGAAATCCCTGTCAGACTAGAAATCTGAGTATGTGTACCCCAAATGTACTAAACTGTCTGCCTGGTAAACCAACATATAATCCTTAGTCCTTTTCAGCTACTTGATTAGATTCTTTACCACAGTCTAATGCTCCAGCCCTGGATTAGACTGATATCTACTAATCATGCCAATAGCAAAGCAGATGTCGGGTCTAGTGCAAAGTATAGCATACATGAGGCTTCCTACTGCTGAAGCATAAGGAACCACCTTTATCTTCTCTATCTCATCAGGTGTCTTAGGACACTGATCCTTGGATAGAGTAATTCCATGCCTGAAAGAGTGAAACCCTTTCTTAGAATCCTACATGCTAAAGCGAGCAAGGATACCATCGAAATACTTTGCTTGTGATAAGCCCAACATCCTTTGTTTCTGATCTCGCATAAACTTGATCCCAAGGATGTGACTGGCTTCTCCCAAGTTCTTCATATCGAACTGCCCAGATAATCATACTTTAACTGTAGATAATGCCCCCACATCATTTCTGATGAGCAAGATATTGTCTACATAAAGTACTAAGAAGATCACCATGCTTCCATCACGCTTCTTGTACACACAGGACTCATCCTGACTTTGTTCAAAATCATAAGATTTTATAGCTTGATCAAACCGAGTGTTTTAAGACCTCGATGCCTGCTTAAGTCCATAAATGGATCTCTTAAACTTGCACAACATGTGCTCCTGACCCTTTGCAATGAAT
>JAUMHN010407978.1:0-37603 GCA_032360265.1 Heliamphora ciliata
TTTGTTTCCTCGAACTTATCCTCAAGTATGCTTTGAATGTGTTCCTACCAAATAACCCAAAAAATTTGGAAAGTAACACAATTCTATCAATACCATTTGTAAACAACATTTCAGTGCCTTGCAACAAATATCCACTGATCGAAATAACAGATGCCATAAGACAACCAATGAACAATGCAAGATTTGGTAGCTTCAAGATTCCCCTTCCCTTCTATACATAGTATACCATTAAGGGAAAAGATGATTGTTTGTTCTCCTCCTTTGAAATGTAGAATAAGTCATGGGACCTTTATGAGTCAATGATCACATGAAAATCTTAAATTCAAGAGGCCCAATCACTTGCCAAATTCTCCTTTAGTAAGGAAAAGGAGGAACGTTCAGGATCAATGATGTTTTCTAAGAAAGATTTACAAGAAAATTGTGAGACCCAGTTTCCTTATTTTTTTGTGATAAATAAAATAATGTGTTGATTAATTGACTTGGGTTGATTATAAAGTACTTCACATATGTGGATTACCATATGGGTGGTGGCCAGTAGGCCCGATAACTCTCGTCTAGGTGTTTCATTTCGAAATAAGCTCTTTTTGGACAGGACCGATTGATCGGTCTGTCAGGGGTTGAAATGGGCATGACAGCCCATGGCTTTGGAATTTGTGCCAAAGCTTCTTACACAGGCATCTTCTCTCTTTTCTCTCTCCCTCATCTCTCCCCCTTCTCTCTAAGATTTGAGTACCAGGGGCTTGGATTTGATCAAATTTGCAAGAACTAAAGTTGTTCTAGGCATCGAGAGCTACAACTCCAATCGAGTGGATTTTTGATTAGACAAGTTTAGGCGTTCTGGGTGTGTTAAAATTTTGAGTTTTGACTCACCGTAGGATGTTTGACTAATCTCGAATAACTACGGTAGATATGTGATTAATTTCTTGTATTTGTGTAAAATGCTATAAAATTCCTAATTTGGCAAAACCCTAGTTGCTATGGAGGTTTTAAAATTGAAATATTGGGATGTGCTGTGTAAGTAATGGTGGATTGAATGAGTTAAGAGACGTTTGGGTTGATTTGTGTTGATGGTTGTGTGAATTGGAAACCCTGGCGATTTGGGAGAGTTGGGAATTTGGGATTGTGGGTGTTCTTAAGTCTAAATTGTGAAATTGATGGGTAAATTGAATTAATTGAAGTGATATGTGTCGATATATGTTGAAACTAACTTAAAATTGGAAACCCTAGCTATGGGGAGAAAGTTGAGGTTTAGGGTTTGGGGTATCTATTGTGTTGAATGAGAAATTAAGGAAACAAATTGAAATTGTATGTGTTGGTGTACGTTGGGACAAGTTTGGCATGAAAATCCTAGCTTAATTAAGGCAAGTTAGAGATTTGGGGTTGATAGGTTAATTGGTTATAAATTGAGTAATTATAAGTTTGTGAGAGTAATTGGAGATTGGTGATGATTTGAGTAGAGAATTGAGTTACATTGATGTGATTACTATTCGTAATAGTGAATCTGTTTAAATGTGAAATGATAAGGGTAGAGGGACCAAGGTTATTGTTGATTATTATGATAATTAAATTAATGACCATGTAGTGCATATATGAGGTGTTTAGGTAAAAACCATAATAATGGTTGAGGGACCGCTATTATTGATGATATGTTGTAGATATGTATTGAGATGGTTATGGAATTAATTTGGGCTTACATTGCACCACGGTGGAAGATCGGAAACTTGTACAAGATGGCTGCACTGCCCTTCGGTTAATCCCGTAAAAGAGGGCGTACTTGGGTTAGGGTGCCTTTCTTTCAGTGAAAGACTGTAAAAGAGTGCATGGTTGGGTTGGGTTGCCTGTCCTTCGGTGAAAGACCGTAAACGAGTGCAATGTGCATGGCGATGGATTATATGACTATATGTTGTTATTTGATAATGGTTGCGTTGGTAAATATATATGGATGATATATATATGCGTTATATCGTGACGAATAATATGTTTTGGGTTAGTGTAGGTGAGTATATACCTATTGAATAATTAGCCTGTGTAGCATTTATAGCTTGTGCGGTGTATTTAACCCAAGTTGAGTTTTGTGTTTGTGTGGTGGCATTAGCATTTGCGGTATAATATCCGTATGGCAATTTTGATTGTATGGAACCTTGGTCCATGTGGTGTTACGGTATTCAAAAAGTCCGTGGGATGAGAGTTGTGGAACTTGTTGAGGAACGGTAGAGGGTGAAAAGTGGTATTTGATTGTTTGCAAATCACAAGAAACTGTTTTCTTAGAAGTTTTCGATAGTTTGGTTAGAAAATTTTCTATATATCATAGTGATGGTTTAATTATTTCTCTCTTCATATAAATGTGAGCAAATAAAGACTAATATTATTGTATATTGAGCCAAAAGGCTTGAATGATAATGAAAGAATACAACAAATATATAGACTATAGAAATCCTAAATATGGGGTAAGAAGACTAACTAGGAAACAAGATCTCCTAATAACAAATATAATATTCTAACCATCCGAATAATAAAAAATATCTCAATCATATATTCTCACACCCCTCTCAAACTTATGATGTAAGCCCGGAGAGCAGTGAAAGTTTGTCCAGCAGAAAGCGAAAACGAGCCACAGGGTGAGTCTTGGTGAAGAGATTGGCAAGCTGCGAGGTAGACGAAACAAATGGTAAAAAGATAGTGCCCAACTGAAGATGATGACTTACAAAGTGGCAATCGATCTCAATATGTTTGGTACGCTCATGAAACACAAAATTATGAGTAATCTGGATGGCACTCTTATTGTCACAGTATAAAGAGGTAGGAGACGTAGAGGGTACACTTAGATTAGAGAGAAGCCATCGAAGTCAGACAATTTCAGAAGTAGCATGGGCCATTGCCCGATATTTAGTCTCGGTAGTGGAACGTGCTATCATAGATTGTTTCTTGCTTTTCCATAAAGTAAGAGAATCACCGAGAAAGACACAAAAACAAGTGGTGGACTTCCTATCGAAGATATCACCAGCCCAATCAGCATCTGCATATGCCTGAAGAGTCAACGAGGAGGTGGTGGATAATAACAAACTCTGAAAGATAGTATGCTGAACATAGCGAATGATGCGGAGTAAAGCTGCCCAGTGGGTAGAGCGTGAAGCCGAGACAAACTGACTAACGACATGAATAGCATAAGTGATATCAGGGTGGGTCACGGTGAGATAAACTAGACACCCAACCAACTCTTGATAAAGAGAAGGATCCTCTAGTGGCACCCCGTCAGTGGAAGAGAACTTAGCATGCAATTCAATGGGGGTGTCAACAATTTTATTGTCGGTGAGGTGGGCGCAACGAATAACTTCATGAGCATACTTAGTTTGAGAGAGAAAATAACTCTTAGGGGAAGAAGCCACCTCAATACCGAGAAAATACCAAAGAGGGCCCAAATCTTTCATTTCAAACTCTCGAAAGAGATGTTGCTTGACCTCAGAGATAGTAGCGGAGTTAGAGCTAGCAATGATCATGTCATTGACATACAAGAGTAAAACCACAAGACCAATAGATGTATGATGGATAAAGAGGGCCAGATCATGAGTGCTAGGATGAAATCCAATTTGTGTAATCGTAGATTGAAAACGGTCATACCAAGCACGAGGGGACTGTTTCAGACCGTCAAGGGCCTGGTGAAGTCGGCAAACCAAACTCGGGGGATGAGAGAGACCTGGTGGAGGGCGCATGTAAACTTCTTCATTAAGGTGGCCATTAAGGAATGCATTCTTGACTTCCGGTTGAAAGAGAGACCAGTGACGGACTGTAGCCACGGATATAAGCGTACGGACTGTGGTCATTTTAGCAACAGGAGCAAAAGTTTTCTGGTAGTCAATTCCATATTCCTAAGAGAAGCCCATGGCAACCAGATGAGTTTTGTAACGCTCTAAGGAACCTTCTGACTGAGTTCTAAATTTGTACACCCATTTGCAGCCAATGAGATTTTTACCTGCAAGCAGTGGAACAAACTCCCAAGAACCAGTTTTCTAAAGAGCAGATAATTCGTCAGCCATTGCATTAATCCAATTAGGATCAGTACATGCTTCCTTATAAGAATGAGACTTAAAGTAACCATCAATAGAAGTAAAAAAGGCATGATAAGAGGGAGAAAAACAAGTATGCAAAAAACCAAGTCTTATAGGCGAAGCATGAGTGCGCAATGGGTAGCGATGTTCAGGAGGATCGCAAGTCAGAGAAGCAGCGGGATCCGGATCGGAGCTGGTGGAGAAGGAAGGATGGGGAAGGATTAACTGACCTGAGAGAGTAAACTAAGGGGAAAGAGGAAGGTGCAAAGGGATGGGAGGTAGGGGGATCAAGATTAGAGATAAACTCTTCGGAAGGCACATCGAGAGGAAAAGGATCAAGAAACACTAACTCGTTTTTGGAGACAGGGGCATATTTGGGAGGGAGATTAAAGTAAGAGAGACACTCGAGAAACACAACATGACGGGAGACATATAGGCGTTTTGAAACCGGATCATAACACTGATATCCCTTCTGCTAAAGACCATACCCTAAGAAGACATAGAGAGTGGAACGGGCATCGAGTTTGCTGCGCACTCACATTTGGGAAGGAGAACAAAACAAACGGAGCCAAAGACACGCAACAACGAATAATTATGAGCATGGCCGAAAAGCTTCTCATAAGGAGAGAGGTCAGAAAGAAGAGGAGAGGGCATACGATTAAGAAAATACACTGTCGCAAGAATGACTTCACCCTAGAAGGTGGCAGGAACAGAGGAGGATAAAAAGAGAGATTGAGCAGTTTCAAGGATATGCCGATGCTTACGTTTAGCTCGACCATTCTGAGCCGGTGTGTCAAAACAGGAGGATTGATGAATAGTATCGGAGGAAGCAAGAAAATCGGTAAACTTAATTAAAAAATACTCCATACCCAAATCTGAACAAAGAATTTTTACAGCGTTAGAAAACTGCATTTGAACCATAGAGTGGAAAAGGCGATAAATGTGAAATAGATCGGATTTGTGTGACATAAGATAAACCCAACAAAACTGATTATAATTATCGATAAAAGACACATAGTAAACGGAATTACCTTTGGTGGCAATGGAAGAAGGACCCCACACATCGGTATAAACACTGGAGAAAGGAGATGTAGAAATAGAAGTGCTTTTATTAAATGGTAAAGCAGACATTTTTGCAAATTTATAGCCACTACACTTAGAAATATCACTAACAGACACTTTGCCTAATCTACCAGACTGAATCAAATGTTTTAGACGCTCACTAGATAAATGACCTAATCAAGAAGTGCCAAATGAAAAAGGGGAAAGAATGTTGATCAAGGGAGAAAGATAACATGGCAACGAAGGAAGCCACTGGAATATGAAGACTTTTCAGAACATAGAGATCATCAGTTCTACACCCGGTCCCAATCTGCTTCTTGTACGGCCGTTCCTGAACAACACAACCAGAAGGAGAAAAAAAATGTCAAAACCAGAATCAGAATATTGACTAATAGACAGCAAGCTAACAGACAATTATAGTATGTAGAAAACATTAGGAATAGACAAAGGTGATGAGGTAGATGGTACAATCGAACCAATGGAGACAACATGCATAGGGAAGCCATTTGCAGTTTGAACAGTAATAGGAGATGAAGGAGAAACACAATTATTGAGACATGACAAATTAGATGTCATATGATGAGAAGAACTAGAGTCGAATATCCAAGTGGAAGGGGATATTCCTGAGAAGTAAGAAGTATGCAAACCTGAATGGGAAGTAGCTATGGAAGCAAGCATGTGATTGAGTCCCAGAAGAAGCGAGCAGAGCTTGAAGCTGATCTAACAGTAACTGAGATGGGAGAGATAGGGGGACCAGTAAGGGTTCCGCTAGTAGATGCGGGTGTGGCAAGAGCAGTATGTGGGCGATAGGACGATGTAGAGGGACGTACGGAGGAAGAAGACTGGCCCTTATGTGTTAGCTTAGGGCATGCAAACTTTCAATGGCCCTTTTGGTGACAAAAGCTGCATTCATCCATAGAAATCCGGGACCTAGGCTTTCTTGTGACTTGAATCAGATGAGTAGGGAGCAATGGAGCCCGGGAAGAAACACTCATGGAGGAGGAAAGAATGGCTGAGAGGGAATAGTCATCTGAGCCACTTTGAACTGTGTTTCCTCCGCAATAAGTTCGCGAATTGCCCCATCAACAGACGGTAAAGGAAAACGATAAAGGAGAGCACCACGAAGTGGTTCAAACTGATCATGAAGGGCCATCAGAAACTGGACAAGCCGTTGCTTCTCGCGATACTGGAGATAACTGGGGATCAATTGTAAGTCTGAGGGTTCCATAAAGGTCAGTTGATCCCAGTAAGATGTCATCTTCTTGTAAAATTCTTGGATCGACTTATCATTTTGTTTTGCACTGCGAATTGTCATTTCCAACTCATAGTGCTTGGCAAAATTAGAAATGAGATACATATTCTGAAGGTAGTCCCACACAAGCTTGGCGACTCAATGGAGATGTTCGCATTTGGTATGAAGATGGATGAGCAAGCACTTGAGCCTGGAACTGATGAAATTCGGGAAAAACAAGGAATCGGTCACTATACTAGGGGGGCGAGACATGACCGCGACCTAAGATTCAAGTACTGTTGAAAATACTAAAGGAACGGGAGAATGACTACATGTAATAAAGCACAGGCTAATATGAGCTGACCAAAAGAAGCAAGGCTTAGATTACCAGATCCTGGACACAATCTTCCTAAAGATGGAGAGCCCCTTGCCTCGCTTTTTCTAGCCACTCCTTTCTTGCTTAGCTCGTATATTTGGAAATTTATTCCAATACTTGGCTCCATAGAATTGTGGAACCAAGTGAGGACTTGCGCATTCTCCATATCCCAAAGTGCAATAGATGATGCATAACCTTCAGCCTTGAAATCTGTAGGTCGAACAGTATAACCTGTTACGTATCCCCAACGCCCTTTTCCGAGGAGAAAATTTTTCATAACGTTGGACCAATAAGAATAGTTGGTCCTATTGAGGCGAATATTGATAGTTTGCAATTTGTCGTTAGCCATAGCAACTACAGAAGACAAGATCTAGTAGTACCAAAACTAATTCCAAAGCTAATTCCAAATAGTACCCAAAAATAAGGACCAGAAGCCAAACAGTGCTAAAGGAGAACAGGAGCCAAACAAGGAATAAGAACAAGGAGCCAAACAGTGCCCAAGGTTGAACAAACCAATACTGCCAAACAGTGCCAATACTGCTACTGGTGGTGTTGTTGGAGGTTGACGAGGTTGCCGAAGAGGTCGCCGGAGGTCGGCGAGGTCGCCAAAGATCGGCGAGGTCGCAGGGGGTTCCTGATGAGCTAGGAAAAGGTCGTCGGAGGTTGGGTCCGAGGCCAAAGGGTTGCCGTCTAGGGTTTTGGATGTCGGCCGCAAAAATGGTGTGCAAATCTTGGGTTTTGGAAGTTGTTAGTGAAGAAGAAGATCTTAATATCTTAATTATATTTAGATATAATTAATATAATTATATCAATCGCAGCAGCATCCCTCTTCTCGAAAACCCTATTATTCGCAAAAATGCTGCTGCGAACTAGGGTTTTCGAGGTGGAAGACGTCGACGACGCAAAAAGGAAGGGAGGCTGACGGATTAGGATTTGGAACCCTGCTTTGATACCATGTGAGCAAATAAAAACTAATATTATTGCATATTGAGCTAGAAGGCTTGAATGATAATAAAAGAATACAACAAATATATTGACTATAGAAATCCTAAATATGGTAAGAAAACTAACTAGGAAACAAGATTTCCTAATAATAAAAATAATATTCTAACAATCCGGATAATAGAAAATATCTTAATTATATCTCAATCATATATATATATATTCTCATAATATCATGTTTTTATTCTCCTTTAGTCATATCCTAATGAGCTTTGGCTCACGGTGTTTATGTACACCGGTTGCAGGTGTTGGAGGAGATAACAGTTGATGGCCCGGAACATATGTGGTTGCTTTAGTTTCTAGACCTTGTAACTATGTGATATCACGCTTGTTTTGTTATTTTGAAGACTTTGGGTTGTAAATATATCCCATGAAGTTGTAAGGCCATAAGGCTAAGTATCATGTGTTGGATACCTATTTTAGTTAAATGCTTATCGAATCTCCTTGTTTGAATGTTTCAAGGTGTAATTCATATCTAATTTTATGAATTCCCGGGGCCTTTGTATGCCGTTTTTACAAAGTTGGGTTTGGTTAAGCGTTGGATTTCAAAATTTCCAATGGAAGAATTGGAACACAGGGAAAGACCGATCAATCGGTCCTCAGATCGATTGAGCAGTCTGTATTGGGTTGCAGTTCTTTGTGTTGCAGCCTTGCAGGTCAAAAGTTCCGAGAGCAGTAAAAGACTGATCGATCGGTTCTCAGACCGATCGAGCGGTCTGTTTGCTGGGGTATTTTTTGAAGTTTGCATGCTTTTCTCCTACTTTCAAACCGGGTTGTCCTTTTTTTTTTTTACCCCATTTTGGGTCATTGTTATGTATAGGTTGGAGCCCTGAGAGTCTATCTTTCGAATGCTTTATTTCTTCTAAATGTGGATCGTTGGGTTTAAAAGGTTGTATTTTGACAGAATGATATAATATCGTGGTTACGGGAACATGTGTTGTGGAGATTGCTTGTCACGGGTTTGGGGATGTGACAAAAATATTGCTGTGGATGAGATGAATTTTGTAGGGTCTCATAATTGTTTGCTAAATGGAAGATTATGAAATGGCAGATTATTGCTTCTTGCTCATCCACCACTTTGTTGAGGGAAACCCTATATTTACCTCCTTTATATAGGCAGTTCTTAAATGGATCTCCAGATTGGTGAGCGTAGGGATGGACAAACAGGCCATGTCAGTTTAACTTATCTGCTTTTAGTCAGGATTGTTGGTAGGGAGCTATGTATTGACGCCTTATATTCTTTTTGGTTTAGTTTCTCCCTTTCAGAAAGGATCTGTCATCCTGCACTGCACTTTTGATGTATTGATTCTTTTTGTCTTCAACAATTTCGTTTCTTACCCAAAAAATAGAGGATATGATTTGGACTAAAAATAAAATTCCTCATTGAGGACATTTTCCATTGATTGCTCTGTCAAAGTTCATATTGCTGAGCTTGAAGGCATGGAAAGAAGTTTTTTGTGCAAGTTTTGTTGGGCAGTGGCACCCTAGGACAAAGACTTACTATATAGAACAAATCAAGAGTGGCACTTAATTACATTACAAAAATGAGCATCATGGAAAATTTAAAGAGTAGCCAATCTGAGTGTGATGGCTGTCAAGGCTGTAGATATTTAATTATTTCTGCTTCCTCATTTTGACAGAGGTTATGCTTGTAAAGAGCATCTTGTTCGTGGCATAGGCTGTTCATTGGCCACAAAATTCATTTTCTGGTTTCTAAATAATGTCTTCTTTATGTTTTCTTTTCCATTTTCTTTTCTGGTGACAAACAAATGTTAAATGTCATCAAGAAAATCTAATTTCATTTTAAATTAATGATGCTTTAAAAGTACAATTTCCCGTGCTTGTGTATTTGAGTTGATAGCTATCCCAAGGATATTACTCAGAATTTCATTAGTTACATTTTGCTTAGTGGCTTCATAAAATCAAGTCTTGTATTGATCTGTTTTACTATTTACTTCTATTCTTGTTCCCTCTGGATAATTTATATTTGGTTTGTAACACTAAAGGTGTATTAAATCTTGCAGAGGTTGGTTTAGGTCTCCTCGGTTTTGGCATCTTTTTTTCATTTCTGGGGGTAATTCTTTTCTTCGATAGGGGTTTACTGGCCCTGGGAAATGTAAGCCTTTTTTGTAACTAAGATTTTTAGGCTTGATTTATATCATGAACAGCCATGACTTCCTAACCTTTCTACTCTTGTCATTAGATATTCTGTTTGGCAGGAGTGGTCCTTCTTTTAGGTTGGCGTTCCACATTGCAGCTATTCACTAACACATCAAATTACAAGGTATTATAGTGGAGAAAGAGATGCTAAATTCCTTAAAGACAATTCAGTCTTTCAAAGGATCACAGATTGGATGGTTGAAAATATTGCTTTCAATTTTCTTTGAAATTGTTTGGTTTCTATATTTTTTACCCAATCAAAAACTGGGGAACCTGCAAAGTTTTATGAGGTTTGTCTGTATGGTCAATATTTTCACATCATTGATGTTCAAGCTTCCTTTTAATTAGCCAATACCTCATCCAGAATGTGGTAAACATAGATATTTTCCATAATATTGTCGTTTATTGATTAAGAATAAAATTTGTCAAGTTCAATTGATAGAATTTAAATAAACACTCGAACTGTTGTTGAAATGGAGATAGATGTATCTTACTTTTCTTCGTTTACTGCAGGGGTCTGTGTCCTTTCTTTTTGGGCTCTTCTTCATATTTGTTCGTTGGCCAATAGTTGGTATAGTCTTCGAAATATATGGTTGTATAGTTCTCTTCGGGTAAGTTCTAGTCTCAACTCATATCGTGATGACTTCCCTAGACTTCTAATGTTTTGATGTGTTTCTTGTAGTTGTTTTTGGCCATCTGTCAAGGTCTTTCTCTTTCAGATTCCAGTTATTGGATGGATTTTACAGTACCCTATTCTGGTGAGTTGTACATTAGCTATTTCTATGTTTGTGATATGGTCGTAGTATTCATAATTGTGTCCCCTTTCGCTATGTTTCGATCGAACTCACCTTCTATCAGGCCATACGTATATGCATTGTATCTGCAATCTCCTGAAACAAGTTAGTTTAAATGTACCTTGTTGTTCTTGACAAGAAATATTTTCTTGTTAGAATAGGGAAAGGACTGCATAAAGAGGTGTCTCCTTGAAACAAGTAGCAAAATATTACAACTCTAAACTACAACCATAAAGATTAGGCTAGCCTTTGTTGCCATTATGACAAGGTAATAACATGGGTCCCTTAGAGGAAATTCCAGCAGCTTACGATGTGTTTCCCCATTAAAGAGAAAAGAGATCCAAGTCCGGGTCTTCTTAATTTTCCCATCAAGGAAATAGACATGTCTTCTTGAAATTAGATTCCTCTGATTTTGGGAACCTATGTTCCACGCAGCAGCTAAAACTTGATATACTTCAAAACTCCTGCATAAATATAAATTAAACCAAATCCAACAGAGTCTTGTGTCAAAATTAATTGGAGTAGACTACTTGAATTTTTTACAGCATTTTGTTCTGTTAAGTGTTATATGTTGTGTTAGATTCAATAATTTCATATGTTTGTTATGTTTGTGTGTGTGGGCATATATATATATATGTATATATATTGTGGTTGGAGGAGAAATTTACTGGGAATTGGATGGAAGTTGTTTTACTTTTGTATACCGCTAGAGTACATGAATCGCCTTCCCTTGGCATTTCGTTATAAAATTATTTTAGGTATAAAAAAATGGGTGGATTTGTTTCAACCAATGCATGAAGCAGAGAAGCACGTGTGTTTAGTTGTGGTCCATTTAAAGTTTTCTTTCATCCTCATTAAATCTTTTAGGATATGAATTTGTCACCACCAACTACATCTTCAAGCTTATCGAATTAGTTTCTTTGGAAAGAAGTGCCACAAGGGCATGGCAATTTTATGCATTTTGGGGAAGAAAAATTCAACTAGAGAATTTTCATGAGGTTTCCAAAATTGTCCAACTTTTCTCTAACTTCAGGGGCTTGAAATTGTTGCGGCTTTGTGTAGTCTTATATATTAATCTCATCTCACTTGGCGAAGAGATAAATATTCATTTTTAAGAATTTGAGCATTTTAGGCCGTATTTGGGCTCTCTTAAAAAAGGTAAGTATTTTATCCTTAAAAGCTAAGTATTTTATCCTTAAAAGCTGACTTGCTTGGTTTCATAAAAACATTTCTTGACTTTTTTTCTTTTTATTTTTAAAGAAAAAAAATGCTATTTACATCCCAATCTTAAGCTTTTTTATGTTATAAAATAACAATAATACCCTCAATAAGAAAAGTTAATTTTTTTAAAGCAAAAAAGTTAAGAAATCATTCTGAACATTAACATTTACACAAAAAATAAAAAATAGAAAATAATAGCTATTTCAAACAATTTTAAAAGTGAAAAGGACTCGTTATTTCAAATAATTTAATTTTTCTAGACCTTTTTTTTAAAGAAAATAAAGTGCCAAAAAAATGTGTTTTTGAAACATTCCGAAGATGGCCTAGATTTTGCTACAATTGCTGCGCCAAGTGAAGTGCTTATTCTATTTATTTAATACCTGCCAGCTTCTGGATCGGATGAGGAGCTTTGGCTGAGCACCCATTGAACTCGGCCGCAATTGAGAAGATCGTCGTGCCGCCGATCGCCCTCGACTTCTATTTCCCTTCGGATATGTGCTGAAAATCTACCTGGCTCTGCCAAGAATCCATCGTTCAGGTCAAAATGGAACCAAGTTAAAATGCTTTGGATGTTATATGTTGACAATCTTGTAGCGAAGCATTTTGCCCTCATCTTACATACAACCCTGTATTTTTTGGTTGGGTTGTTTGAAAAATGTTGTTTCACATGGTTTACTAGCTCCAACTCCAATTATACACAAAATTAAGGTACGTTTTTCTTTTCAATAGAAGTCGTAAATATAAAAATTTTATAAGTATTAGTTCAAAGGCTTTTTTTTAATTAAATTTTTTTAATTTTTATTTTTTTCAACTTGCAGTTTCATCAAATTTTATTGTTGTTTATCTACATTTTTTTCCCATGCAAAGTCTCCCTAAACTTAGGCATTCAATCCACATACTTCACGCTAATGTGGAGAGTTAATTTTATTATAATTTTTAATGCTCACTTTTAGTGTACAAATCTGTTTTTTTGTTTATAAAATTTGTTATTTTTGAAACATATTAATCGAGATTTATTAAACAAGATGCACATCTAATATGAAATATTGTAAAGAAAAATAATAAAAAAATTTGGCAAAATTTATACATTCTGGAATGGAGGAATTTTTCGATTTCAAAAAAGTAAATGTAGCAGTTTTTCTTTTTTTTTTTCTTTTTCAAAACTAATATTTGATTTTCCAAATTGTAAAATTATTAGTTTCAATATATTGAGAAATTTGATTGTTTTTTAGCGCTTAAACTCTATTTCTTTTAAAATTTTACTTCATTTGTAAGTTTTACAAATCAAAATTTTATCAAATGCTTGTTTTTAAAGTATTTCTCAAATTTAGAATTATCAATTTCTCAAATTTTAGACACCATTACAATTTACACACTCCAAAAAAATTGAGTACATTCAATTTTATGCTCAATAAAGATATTATTTAAAGTACATTCCAAAAAAATTGATTTTTTTTATTAAAAGTGGAGTTATATATAGAAAGTTATGAAAGTTTAGAATTGAGTTTAAAATATAACTACAAATACTTAAATAAGGGTAAATATATCATATTTAAAAATATACTTAATATGATCTTGCCTATAAAAATCTTAATTAGCGGATCAATTCTGCCACAAATTTTTTAAATAGAACTAATAATTAATTAACTATAACTTTTAAACAAACTTCTTTTATTGGAGAATTGATCGGTATGTAAAAGTACTGATTTAATTCTACAAAATATATTATGCTAAGTCTCGAGATCATGTTAAATAATATGTTTTCTAGTGCTTTTGCTAAGAGAGTCGAATGTGGTGACGCGAAAGAGAAAGTGATGTAAAAAGAAACAAAAAAGGAAAAGAGGGATAAAAAAGGAAAATTGAAGGCATAACTGTCCGGATGAACCCAAAGGCGTCTAGACGGGAATCCAATAGAAATAATTTTGTC
Organism: Heliamphora ciliata; assembly: GCA_032360265.1. Lineage (NCBI taxonomy): Eukaryota > Viridiplantae > Streptophyta > Magnoliopsida > Ericales > Sarraceniaceae > Heliamphora > Heliamphora ciliata. The sequence continues at coordinate 13,820 of JAUMHN010407978.1, forward strand.
CGGATGGATACACCAATGTTCGGACAGACATAAGGTAGAAACAATTTCGTCTGGACGGACTTAAATTACGTCCAAACGGAATACCCACTGGACAAAAAGCGTCCGAACGAAATGGGAACCGTTCGAACGGACTAAAGCTGTCACAGTTCAACTCAAACTCTGCAACTAGGGGCGTGGAGCACATCTATAAATAGATGGCCAGGGCAATTGAAAAGGATAACCCTGAAGTCTGAGCATAAGATTTGGAGGATCAACTTAAAGCTAATCTGAAGGTTCGAAAAGTGTTGAAAAGCTGAAGACGGAGGCCCAAGAATTAGTTTCTCACCCATTCTGTATGGATTCGAGCCACAACATGAGTGGCTAGGCTCTTTTCCTCATCATCCCTAGTTTGGTATTTTAGAATTAATTTAAACTTATATTTCGATTTTAATTCGGATTTAATTCGTTGTATGATTTTCGAGACGTTTAATTTTTGATTAACGAGCTTTTAATTTAATTACTTAGTTCTATTTTTATTTTTTGTGATTATAAAAATGAGATCATGCAACTATTTTCTTTTCTTTTTGATCTCTGAACGTGAGATATCTTATGCTTTGATAGGATGGGTCATGTTTTGGACGATTTGTGCCATAATCCCAGATAAAATATGCTAGGTTCGGGTTTATCTTATTGAAAATCTATATTGGTTTTGTAGTCGCGTTTGGATTTGGTTGAATCAATTAAACAAAATAAAGTTTGAATGAAACTAAAATACTAGTTAGGAAGGATTCAAATCCTTAGGAAATCTCTTCAAATCTTATCTTTTATTTCAGATTAATTAATTTTAGCTTTTTCTTAGATAGTTTAAATCAAATCTCTTTTTCAAAAAGAAAAATCAAAGCAAAAGATTTTTAATAAATAACTTGTAATTCCGTATATTAATTTCCTGTGGAACGATATCCAGATTTTAGCCACTATTCTACAGGTTAGTAGTTAATTTTATGATTTTAAGTAATTATTTTTGATACGGTACGACACGGATTAATTTTTGGTGTCGTTGTCGGGGAATTAAAAGCACGGTTACAATTTGTTTATTTGAAATTCTCTATTCGGATTTTCTTTTCTACCAATATACTGTAATGAACTGCGTTTTTTCTTTTTCATGTTTTCGAAAACAGACACAACAGAAGCAGGAGTTTGGCAAGTAGGCGTAAAGACTTAAAGCTGCAGCTTTGTCTGAGCACTGTGAGTTGAATTTTTGCATACGTTTTGTTTTAAATCAGAGAAAACTAGATCTAAGGGGTTTGCAGCCCACTCCCAGTATTTCTTTTATTTTCTTCTTGTTGCATGCTCGGCCGCCGTTCCAATCATCCATTCTTAGCACCATTCGATCCTGAAATGGAACGCATTTTTCGAATGGCCTTGCGATCATCACTCACATCACATAACATACACACGACCATGGCAGACCAAACTTAGGAAGACCCGCATATTAAGTCTCTGATCAAGTATTACACTACTTCAGAATATATGTCACCTTCTTGCATCCAACCCTCTGTGGTTGGAGTGCCACACTATGAGATTAAGTCTAACATAACTCAAATGCTCCTATCTTTTTATGGACTTAGTAATGAAGATCCTTACAAGCATATAGATGAATTCTTAAAAATCTGTTCCATTGTTAAAATCAGTTGCATTTCTTATGAAGCTCTCAAAATAAAATTGTTTTCTTTCTTCCTTAAAGATAAAGCCAATCATTGGCTTTATTCCTTAGAACCGAACACGATCACTACTTGGGCTAAATTACAACATGAATTCTTAAAGAAATACTTTTCGATAGGCAAGACCAATCAAACTCGATGCGCCATCACGAGTTTCACCCAACTCGACGATGAGACCTTTCACGAGACTTAGAAACGCCCTAAGGATCTCATTAGAGCCTACCCTCATCATCAAGTGCCAAAATGGCAACTCATTTAATGCTTCTACGATGGGTTGGCGCCTCAACATTGTCAATTTGTTGACCCTTCTTGTGGTGGAACATTCATGTTGAAAAACAAGAATGAAACCTGGAGTCTCTTTGAGAGTTTGAGTGAAAAATCCCAACACCAAGCCTCGACCTCTCGTACTGACCAGTCGATAGCCTCTTTCACCTCAAAAACTGCACAATCTCCTGACCTTGTGACCACACTGACAAAGACTCTAAGCCAGCTCCTGATTAATGGTCCAGCCGCAGTACATGTTGCCCCACCACCGGCCTTCCTAGGACCATGTGCATTGTGTGTCAGCTCGGCTCACTTTATTATTGACTGCCCCACCGCTGCACAATACCCTGAGTTTGTGCAAGAATAAGTCAACGCGGCACAAGGTTTCTCCCGTTCGCTTAACGACCTATTTCTCAACACTTACAACTTGAGTTGGAGAAACCATCCAAACTTTTCCTGGCGATAGCAACCCAATCAGGGTAATATGCCAACACCACCTTCTAGGCCAGTGTACCCCAACACCTATAATCAACCGGCCTATCCACCTCCTTTCCATCAAATTACACCTCTAGCACTGCCTCAAAACACCGCTTTTGAGGAGAAAGTGTTGAAAGCTTTGCAAGACTTGGATACGAGAACTCAAGTCTTGAGCTATCATTCCTAGTCTATTGCAAAACTGAAAACCCAAGTCGGCAGCTGGCAGCTGCCATGAATCGTCGTGAGGATAGCAAGCTACACAGTCAACCAGTAACCAATCCCAAGGGTCAATTTGTCGTAGAGAGTTAGCCAGCCACTAGTGGCGGGTTTCACGAACAGGCAGAGGTGGTTATTACCCTTAGAAACGGATGGGAACTTGAAACATGTCCCGATAAGACTATAGCACCCACAATCACTCATGCTTTGGAGTCGTCTGATGGCTCCAAGACCGACTCCTCCTCATCTCCTACACCATCAGCAGTTGCTGATATTGCACCACCTCTCTTACTTACTCCTTCTCGTGAGTCACTACGACACCTCTTCCACTGGACTTTAGGCATCATTTCCCACACGCCTCAATAGGCGCCTTTTGGTAAAAAGGGATCCTCAATCGATGACATGCTTGAACTTTTCAAGCAAGTCAAGTTCAATCTGCTACTTTTAGACACTATTGAGCAGATTCTGTAACGCCTCGGCTCCCGGGTACGTTGAGACATACATATACATACAATTAGGGTTATGCTAACATTTTATTCATAGATAATTGTTACAATATTACATCATTTGAGTCTCGAAAAACTCACAAAATATAGATATTATAGCCATTAAAGTATGATTACAAAATATACAGAGACTTCGTGAACAAAAGACTACTTTCGTTGCGCTAAGCTTTGATCAGATCATCATGCTCCTGGTACTTACCATGTTCGATCGATTCCTTTTCGTAAAGTAAGCCCTCTTTTTACCTGCGGCATAACGCCGTGAGCCAAAATCTAGAAGAAAACACTCTAAACTTTTTAACCAATCTCACAACACAAAATATTCCACAATGTATATCATTTAACACTTAGAGCATTTATAAATCAAGCAGACAGACAAAAATATAAATATAGTAGACAGGTAAGTATTAAACAACTAATTATACAAGTGATGAAGAGCGCAGTACAAATGAATTTTCCCAACCCAATCATAAATCAACCAATCGAATTTTAAGTGGCACCAGTACGTTCCCGTATGTTAAGCTCCCATACACCAACGTTCTCGATCACGATGGCGTATAACGGGCGTTTAGCTAAAGACGCAGCATGGCTCAGGACGTAACACGGCTCAGGGCGCACGTGACCCAAAGTTAACATACCCAACATAATAATCCGAATGGCACCATTACATTCCTGTACGTTAGGTTCCTATACGTCAGCGTTCCTGATCACAGCGGCATATAGCGGTGGTTTGGCTCAAGGCGTGACACGGCTCCAGATGTAACATGGTTCATTGTTAACACCCCCATCAACCAGGATTCACTGACCAAGATAAAAGGTTTACCTTCCCCCACATCGACCATATCAAGATACAACTCAAAATGTACAAGGGGTAACCCACAAGATGTCTACAGCGCCACAATCACAATACTCACGGTATAACAATTTATATTTCGAAGTACAACTAACAATGACAAGATATACAGCTAAGCATGGAAAAGTGTACAACTCAACATACCGCATGGTATAACTCATTAAAGCACTAAGTACAAGCATATGATGCAGAAGTCACAATTTTCAAGACATGGTTTAAACTTTATAGTATGAATTTTAATCACCATATAATCACTTTAAAACTTGAATCATCCAATTTAAATCAATTAAGACACAAACTTCAAGTTTCACAACAAGGGGTATTCAACTACACACTTAACAATTTTAAAAGCCAACTTTCAAGTGTTAATTTGAAAAGGATAGTAGGGTTCACTAAGGTCAAGTCCTAAAGAAAATAGGTGAATAATTTCATACAAGTGAAAGTGGTTCAGTAATTTACAGAGAAAAGTACATAAAAAGTTCAACAGTTGGTCTCGGTTTTGGGGCATCAAATCAAGTCCTATAGGTCTAATTTTGGATATGTTTTAATTTAATATGTTCTCTACAAGGCTCATAAATAGTGCTAAGGATAGTCATTTGAAATAAATTAAAGATATAAGCCATTTGGTAAAATAGGTTCAGTCAGCTATAAAACACATAATAGAATCTTTCTATAATAGAGGGTTTAAAAATAGTTTGAGAGACCACCCGGGGGTATCTAGGTCTGATTTTTGGACAGTAATTAGTTCAATATGTTACCTACAGTTTTCATGAAAACCACGTTTGGAGTAGATAACTAAAAATATGTGTTTTTTATTATACAAAAATATGTGACAGAAGGCTCTGTTACTCACAGATCCACAATAGTGACTTTAAAATGTATTTTAACCTATCAAATTTTAATATTTTGGTCTCCTCTTTGGTGGACACCAAGATATACATGTTATCTATAACTTTCATGTTTTGACCTAAGTTCTGATCTCGTTCCAAACCATGGTTTTTAGGTCTGCAATACTGACTGGTCAGAAACTGACACACTTTGGTAAAAATTTATATCTCGAGTTCTACTCATTCAAATCAGTTCAAACTAATTTTGTATGAAAGATAACATCAAAAGCTAGGTCTGGATATAAAGAGCACACTTAGATCATGTTTCTATATTTAGTTATGATATTTCAAAATTCAGGACAGAAAGTTAAAAATGCTAAAAAATCAGGTCTCCAAGAGTTTTAGTCTCATAGCTCATGGTATGTCAGCATTTGGTCCTTATTCTTTGCATGCATGTGTTTTAGAATTAAATATCATTGTTTCAGAACTTATAGAAGTTATCAAACTCAAAAACAACAATATACAACCACATCTCATATCATACAAAACATAAACAATCCCTATTTCTTTACTACAATGCTTTTTCGGTTTATTTTTGGTTCTTGATCTTGAATGTGTGTTAAGAGATGAGTTGAGAGATATATTGTATGAGACTGAACAGAGGATTTAGAGATTTTACTTACTTATTTTGATGCCCTAATGGTGGAAGGATGGTAGGACTTGGTTTTAAAGTAGTCCTCCTTGATCCTTCTAAGCTTATCCTTCATTTCTTTCTTCTTCTTCCCTCAGTTCTCTCTCAAACTTGGTGGAACACTCAAGACTTAGAAATTCTGGAGTCTATCACTCTCTTGACCAAAAATGAGGAGGAGGAAGGGTGGTGTTTGGCTTGTATTTATAAGGAAAAAGGTAGTGGATTTAATGATGGCTTGCAAGCTTATTTTTAAATTTCTTGATTTATAATTGGCTGCATGGGATGTGGAGAGATTTTTTAGAAATTTGAAATCTGGAAATTTGCAGAACAATCAGAGGGAATTCAGTTGGGGTGTGTTTGGGTGGTTCAAAGTGCTTAATTTTGCTTTAATTGCTTATTTGGTGGTGCTTTGGCACTACAATGTACAAGAAAATATTTTTTAAAATTGATTTGATGTATCTTTTTGGTCTTCTAACTTATTAAAATAAATTATTATTATTATTTTTATTATTATTATAGTTTATAAAATTTTTGGCAACAACTAATTATTTAAGTGTAGGCAATTAAGCTATTTTAAATTATTTTGACTAGATGTGATTTTTTGACTTATTTAGGTGTGTAAGAATTTTAGTAATGATATATATATATTTTTGTTACCTTATAATATTATATTATTATGTATATTACTTGTTTGAATAGTCTTGGGTCATAATAATACTTGACTTGTACATCTCTTTCTCATTTTGAGTTTAAAATGTAAAAAGTGACGTTTTAGCACAATTTCCTAGGTAGAATCGGTCTTGGAGGGGTATTTTCGTCATTTTGTTCTATTTTTGTCTTTTACTCCTTATTTTGATTTAAAAGGTTGAATTAAAATAGTACATGTGTCAAATTTTGGTCTTTTAGTTGAGATTTGATGTACTAGATACTTTTGTGGATGGAAATCTCCATTGGATTCGGATCCCTAAGCCAGTAGCCCAGGAGATTCTCCTTCCCCTGGCGCTGAGCAGGTATGATATCCTCCCTTTCGTTCTTTATACTGTCGCTTATATCTGACTGCAATGATCTGACTGCATTGATTCTTATACCCGTACTGATTCCAATATTTGACTGATTCTAATATTTGATTGCGCTTAACTTGGTTATTCTCTTGACAGATGCCCCGAGAGTGGTGCGACCAATCCTTTCGCCTGATCACTGGGTTGAGGGTATTGATTCGTCGCTGGGACGCTGCCTTTTGAGCCCATGGCTTAGAACCTCCTGCTCCTTGGGGTGGCCTCGTTACGGTACTCAGTCCTTTCTATCCTTTATTTACATTCTTGTGCTCTTTCCATTCTGCTCATACTTATCTGTCTTAGCTGATGTGGTCCTTTTCTTTCTTTCTGCGTGGGCGTGGTGGAGGACCAAGGACTCACAGTGGGTGCATGATACCTACTGCCCCGGTTGCACCTTCTCAGTGGACTTCTGCTTCTGCTGCTTCGTCATCTAGAGCTCGGACCCTCAGCGTGACACAAACGATTGATAGCTCAGAGGATGAGGCGGAGGGGATCGGGTCGTCATCTAAAGAGTCGTTCTAGGGTGGCTATGTGGTCCAGAGGAAGAGGACCCGGTGAGAGTGATGATCCTACAGCTGCCTAGCTTCTATTCTCTTTGTACATGGAGGCCTGCTGCCTATTCTTATTTGGGCCTGCGTACCCACTTGATACATTTTGTTCCTTTGCCTTGTAATATTACAGAGATACACTTCTGCATGGATACATTAGTTTTTGATACTAGTTGTCCCACTGATATACAGATATACTGTTCTTTGTCACACTACACATATACACTGATGGGACCTGCGTGCATTTGGTTCTTTTCTCGGCCTGCGTGCCACATCATACATATACGCTCATTACTTTGCTTTTGATGGATTGGACCTTCGTGCCTTATGGTTTGCACTTTTTAATTATCATGGATGCTTTATTGTTATATGTTTATGAAAACCATTTTTAACCATTTAGACTCTTATTATGCATGATGATGTGATTCACGGGATGTAATCTTGTCATAAAAACTGCTTTTCTTGTTGTGAGTTGCTAACAAGTACATAACTATAGTTTGGGGCATATTGGCAAAATAGGGACAAGCTGTCAAAATTTCTGCATAAAAAAGATTGCAGCTGTGAGAAATAATCTTGTGGCCGTTTGGTTGGATATGGCGGCCTGAACTTTTATAAAGAAAAGTTCTTGGCCAGGACTTTGAGTATCATGGCCATGAGGTTTGGGATGAAAAGATGACGGCCATTGGGTTACAAGTTGATGACCGTAAGAAAAAGGTGACGGCCACAATAAAGGGTTTCAGTGCGAAACTTGGAGCAGATTCTGTAGGTTCCTTCCATTTCTGGATTTATAAAAGGGGCAGCTGTTCCAGACCCCACTGTTCTGGATATCTTGTATTCTCCTTAATTCAGTCATGGCCCGCTCTTACAATAACTCTCTCTCAGCCTGGATGAGCAACTTCTCCCCGGTTGAGCAAAAGAACTTCCTCAACTTTGGTCAAGATGCGCTGTTCTCTCTGCAATCCATGAGGGTTGATTGGAATCTTCTGAGAGGAGTAGCTCAGCTATGGGATATTTGTTGGAGGCAAGACTGTTAAGATCTTTGTTTTTACAAACGATTAACGAAAAAAATTAATTGGACGGGCAAACACCGAAATGGGGTCTAGATAAAACTTTTGACGTCGAACGATGAAAATAAAACCCGTACAACCAAAGTTAATTTAGAAGAATACCTTTTGTTGATCGATTTTTCAACTACGATTTGATTCTGAGTTGAAGCTCATATTAGATCTTCTGCTGTATTCCCTTACGCGATCCTCGAACGTAGTGTGGGCTACGAATTATCGAGAACTTGTACCGACAGAACCCAGATATATTTAGTCTTTGAAAGATAAATTATGATATATCATAAAACTGGTTCAGCCTACCCGCATATATACAGGGCTACAGAAGGGACCTGGGGAGTAATTATGAGTAAGACTTCCAGTGTAACACAGACACCTACTAGCGGTTTCTGTAATTATGGAAAGACGAAGCGGTTTCTGCAATTTTCATAAAACACTAAATTACAGATCACACTACTTAAAAACTATAATTGCACTCTGACCCATAATCTCAAGTCCTTCTTGCATTGAGCTCATGTTATTAAATGTTTACCATTTCTCCCCACGTTAACATTCTCTATACCCGCCAATTAAATTTAATTACTGACAATTTAATTTAATCGGCATCTTAATATTACTTAAGTCCTTCCGCTTAATTTATTTGACCGCCGGATAATCAAATTCACCTGTAGGGTTTGGCCCGGTCAAAACTTATAAGCTTCCTTAAGGGGGTATCGTTAATCCCAATGTTTTGGGACGTGGATTCTGTCAATAATTAATATTCACCATATAAATAATACTGCTATCCAACTTACCGGGAATATAGACCCATATAAGATCGCACTCTCTAATGAATCAAAACAACGAATATTAAATATACGTAAATTAATAATTATTTCAGAATTAAGAGGATAAGCACTATTCATAATAACCATAGGGTGTGAATTAATTTTTATAATCAGTATAAAATTAATTACCCCAAATGTCCCGTTCAAGACACACAAAATGTTCTAGCACAGAGAGTCGGAACAATAGACGATACTATTATCTGTTCCCCGTAACTAAGACATGTCTATTAAAACTCTGTGCTACAGTCGTACCGATGGTATGCCTATTTCTATCTAAACTATAAACATAAAACTTATATTCTGCAAGATCCTAAAATCTGATCTTCTGTGTGCAAGCTGTACTTTACACACCAGATTAAATACTATATAGAATATCGAATATTCATGCATAACATTAAAGAAATGATACACATACATTGTTCATAAAAATTCTCATAAAATAGAAAATTAATTTTATTAAAATAAAATTAAATACTAAAAATATGATTTTCAGTATACCAACCCTAACAATCTCCCACTTATACTCAAAATCATGCTGCCATACATCTGACTCCCATGCCCTCTACATGATTATCAAAAGTCTTAGCCGGTATGCTCTTTGTAAAGGATTTGCAAGGTTGTCTCTTGATGTAGCTGTATGTCTGACTGAAAATCTGAGTCCATGTACCCCAAAGGTATTAAACTCTCTGCTTGGTAAACCAACATATAATTCTTAGTCCTTTTCGGGTACTTGATTATATTTTTTACCGTAGTCCATTACTCCTACCCTAGATTAGATTGATATCTGCTAACTATGCCAACGGCAAAGCAGATGTCGGGTCTAGTGAAAAGCATAGCGTACATAAGGTTTCCTATTGCTGAAGCATAAGGAACCGACTTCAATTTCTCTATCTCATCAGGTGTCTGTTCCTTGAATAGAGTGATTACATGAGTGAAAAGGAGAAACCCATTTTTAGAATTCTGTATGCTAAAACAAGCAAGGATATCATCGATATATTTTGCTTGTGGTAAGCCCATCATCTTTTGTTCAATCTCGCACAAGCTTGATCTCAAGGATGTGACTGGCTTGTCCCAAGTCTTTCATATCGAACTGCCCAGATAACCGTACTTTAACCCTAGATAATGCCCCCACATCGTTTTTGGTGAACAAGATATCGATTACATAAAATACTAGAAAGATCACCGCACTTCTGTTACGCTTCTTGTACACACTGGACACATCCGAACTTTGATAAAAACCATAAGACTTTATAGCTTGATCAAACCGAGTGTTCTAAGACCTCGATGCCTGCTTAAGTTAACATGTGTTCCTGGCCCTTTGCAATGAATCCGTCTGGTTGTATCATATAGATACACTCGTCAAGACTTCCGTTAAGGAAAGCTATCTTGACATCTATTTGTCAGATTTCGTAATCGGAATGTGCGGCAATGGATAAGAGAATTTAGATAGACTTAAGCATGGCTACCGGCGAAAAGGTTTCCTCATAGTCGATCCCTTCTTTCTGAGTGAACCCTTTAGCAACAAGCCTAGCTTTGAAGGTTTCAACCTTCCCGTTTGCTCCTCTCTTTTTCTTGTAGATTCACTTGCATCTAATGGGTTTTATCCCTTTGGGTGGTTTTACAAGTTTTCAGACCTGATTGGAATACATAGATTCCATCTCTGAATTCATAACCCTTTGCCAAAGATCTGTATCTTTGTCTTGCAGTGCTTCATTGTAGTTATAGGGCTCGGTATCTAGTTCTGCTGGGATCTTGTCATACGACTCTCCCAAGAACATATACCGATTAGGTTGATGAACAACCCTCCCACTACGACGAGATACTACTTGTGTCTGTGTACTAGCAGTAACAAGCTGTGCAGAATCTGAACCTTGTGCATCAGCACCCTGATCTTAATTTGCACCGGTCTCGATAATCCTCCCACTACGACGAGGTAATGGAATATCAGTGATTTATGGTTCCTCTTCTGTTCTACTGGTATTTTCTCTTAGTTCTTCCAGAATAATTTTGCTATTGGGCTTGTGATCCATAATATAATCCTCTTCAAGAATCGGGCATTGGTGTTAACAATGACCTTCTGATTCTTAGGATTATAAAATAGACCACCATTCATTCCCTTGGGATACCCCACAAAGAAACAGACTTTCGTCCTCCGTTCCAACTTACCTGCGTTCCCTTTCAGCACATGTGTTGGACACCCCAAAAGTCGAATGTGTTTCAGACTAGGCTTACGCTCGGTCCACAATTCTATGGGAGTAGAAGGTATTGACTTAGAAGGTACCAAGTTCAGAATGTAAGCTGCTATTTCTAAAGCGAGTCCCCAAAACTAATCGGGTAAACTCGAATAACTCATCATGGATCTTACCATCTCCATAAGAGTTCTATTCCTTCTTTCTGCTACACCATTCTGCTATGGAGTGCTAGGTGCAGTCAACTGGGATGTAATCCCCTCTAATGACAAGTAGTCCTTAAACTCTCCAAAGAGGTATCCCCCACCACGGTTGGATCGTAGTGATTTGATACTTTTACCCAGACGCTTCTCTGCCTCCGCCTTGAATTCTTTGAATTTCTCAAAGAATTCAGACTTACGGTGCATCAGGTAAATATATTCATATCTTGAGTAGTCATCAATGAAACTGACGAAGTACTCAAAGCCACCTCTAGCCCATATTGTCATAGGACCACACACATCAGAATGAACCTGCTCTAACGGTTCTTTAGCTCTATAGCCTTTGGCTGAAAAGAGCATCTTGGTCATCTTACCTTATAAGTAAGATTCACAGACTGGAAGTGCCTCCACTTCCAATGAACTCAATGGTCCATTTGCTACCAATTTATTTATTCTTTTTAAATTAATATGACCCAAGCGTAAGTGCCAAAGAAACATTTGGTTCATTAGAGAAGGAAACTTTCTCTTATATGGTAAAATAGATGTATTATTCATTTCAGTTAGTTGCAGTATAGGAGAGATATGTGATACAACATATAGATTATCCACCAATGTACCAGAACAAATAAAATGTTTATTTTTCTTCACAGCAACAGAGTCGCCAAAATGAACAGAATATTTGTCCTTTATTAAACTCGAGACTGAAATTAAATTTCTTCTAATCGAAGGTACATAAAGACAATCTTTTAGAAGTAGTATCCTATCACTACTAAAATTGATAGTGACATCTCCTACTGCAACTGCTGCCACCCTTGTATTATTGCCCATGTATAGGTAGATTTTTTCATCACTAAGCTGTCTGGTTTTCTGGAACCACTACAAAGAATTGCAGACATGATTAGTGGCTCCCGTATCTACACATTAGGTATCAGTAGATAACACTGCTAAACATGTTTCAACAACCAGTGAATAAAAATTACCTTGTTTGTTCTGCTTACTGAGAAAAATAGGACACTACTTTTTTCAATGCCCAAACTGGTTACAAGTGTCATGCCTCAAACTCCGGGTCACTCGAAAAGCCACCATAACTACCACAACCGCCCAAACACAAACGGGTTTTAAAACTAGAAAGCCAAAACAAGGAAATAACCTTTGTAAAACCGTACCACCGAGGGTTTATTTGATTAAAAAGAGTAGCCCAAAGACTACTATTGCAGCCCATATGCCAAGCCTTTAAACACAAAATACGTGTTTTGTATAAGAAAATCTTTAGTTTTAAAAGAAGCTTAGGCCATTCCCAAAATCTACCACAAAGCACAAGAGTTGATATGAAGCAAAAATCATTAGAAAATCCCGTTTGTAAACTGTTGAACCCATCAACGAAAATGTAGTAACAAACTGCGGAAAGCAACAACTAACCCAAGGTTCTCTCGAAAGAAAAACATGCATACGTCCGTAATAATAACATATGTTTTACAACATGTTATAACCTAACATGAAACATAAACAAGGTATAAACTACCCGTCAAGACAAAACAAAAGTCTTGTCATCAGCCACCTCCGGGCTCCATCGGGTCAACCGACATGACTACGCTTACCTGAAAAGGTTTTACAGCAAAATCTCACACCGTGAGCAGAAGCCCAATAAAAACAGACTATAAACCTATAAAGCAGGATATGCAATCACAAGCATACAAGCTCAACCACAGAAGCCAAAAAGGTTTTTTCAACCCAAAATCATAAGTTTTCCATCAAGCTAACTCGAGCCTCAAAATGGTTTTACTTCATAAAACTACACAGTTTCACAAACCTCCAAAACAGTTTTCCATCCACAAACCATGCATTTATACAATGCAAAACAACGTTTTACAGTTGAAGGAAAACAGTAACCAAAATGTCATTTTCCCACTCAGATTACACACCAAGGAAAGATAAAAGATATTTTCCACCTGGAACACACACAACCGAGGAAAATAATACTGAATGCTCCACTCGGGTCACATAGCTAAGGAGAATAAGTAAAATATAATCCACTCAAAACACGCAATCGAGGATAAAGTAAATGAATCCTATGTACCGACTCCGTCACAAAGGGACAGATGTAGCAACTATAGACTCCTGCCCCTTTACCCAATCCCTACACATCGTAGGACCGGTTAGGTAAATGCAAGTTCTACACGAAGCCACTACAACGTAAAAGCTTAGTTTACAGGTTTAACAACCCGAGGGAACAAAGCACCCGACCACCTAGTTTACGGGGATTAACCCGAAGGACTAACGTATCTATATTGCGTACGTTTTAGGACTTCCACCGAGGGTAACTCGTGCCAAATACCCGCTATCCCGGTATATCTTGAGAATCATTTCACAAAAATCATACCGTAGCTCAACTACGAAAAACATTTCCGCAAAATACATTATACATGAATTTAGATCCATCCATCAACATGGAGATCAAACAAAAATATTTCAAAATATTTTTTTCCATTTTCAACAAAACATTTCAAAAATGAGACTCAACTCCAATGGTTAGCTCCAAACCTCCAAAACATAAAATGTTGAGATTTTTTTATCAAAAGCCACCGTTTTCAAAACAACCTTTGAAAATCATCCATCCACATGTCATATGACGTAATAAATCAAGAAAAGTGAAAAACATGCTTTTTACCCGAAAAACCAAGGTTTAAACATAAATATGACATTTCATGTATTTTCTACCCAGTAAAAACACATATAATTACATACAATACTCTTATACAACAGTAGGATCTAGAATTCTACCTCTGCGAGTCAAAACTTGAAGCCTCAAAAATCAAACCTCGTCGAAACGAGAATTTATCCGGATATATGCGAAGCCCCCAGCACCAACATCAAGGATCTGTAGTCAGATTGCTGAAAACCGAGCCCTGACCCCTCAAAAATCTAGAGAGAAGGCACAGAGAACCGAAACTTAGCTTAGAAGAAAGCTCCTTTAAAATATCTCCAAGCCTGATATTTATAGAAAAATGCCAAAATCTGCCAAAAACCTTCTGTCCAGTCGACCGAACCCCATGTCCAGTCGATCGAACTCAAAATTTTTGATTTAGTCGACTGGGCTAAGCCCTCTAGTCGACTGAACTGCTAGGCAGTGTGTTTTTCAACATAAAAATTGGTTTTTAAGCCCAAACGCTTGCCAAACAAGCCTTAACGGAACCCGAACACGTGCCAATGGTGTACTTAAAACATTCCAGAGGTTTCAAGATAACTCGAACACTTAATCATTCCAAAATGAATCGGGTCGGGGTCTCACAACTCTCCCCCTCTTAAAGGAATTTCGTCCCCAAAATTCAACATTGAAACTCAAACCAATATCTGTCCCGCAACTATCAACAACCTCTGATTCAAACCCAACGATACTGCACAACAACAGAAAAGCCCAGCAACAGAAATCCCAAACTTGTCGTCACACGAGGTAAACACGACAAGAAAAAGCAACCCCCACAGAAACTGCTTGCACGGGCAAGTCCCACTGATATCTCTATCATCTAGGAAACATCTCTGAAACGTAGGATCATGATCCAACTCATCCCAGCAAATGTCGAACCATAACCCTCGCCGAACACAACTACTTCAGCGACAAACGCAAAGCAAGAGACCAATTCACCACGGTTCTTGATGTCAAACATACTCTATGCTCGAACACAGAGACGATCAACCTCGTCCTCAATACCACATACTGGCTCAATCACACTTCACAATACACACCAAGGACTATCTCCACAAGTCCAAACACACGACATCAAGCTCCGACATCGGTCACAAGAAGTCACACACCCCGCGCACAAGCTGCACTGACTTTGATATCACATCATCACCCTACAGATGCCAACATCTCCATTACTGAAGCTATCATGACACCGATCCACAAGCAACAACATAATACCCAACTCCGGATAGAAGCTCACTTAACTCACTTGGAATACCAAAGAATGCATCTCAACAAACCCTTAAACCTTCATCCTCTACTCGAACTTCTATCATGAACCCCAATTCTCACCCAGTAGAAACATCAGGTGGCACACCATTGTCTGGGACAAGGTTTCACACAACCGAATTTAGCATTGCAGCCACAAAGCTCACGCAGTCGCCTGACCCCAACGAGTCACGTAACCCAACATGTAATGCAGGCAGACCACCACGTAGGTATCCAACAACCTATACAAACCCAATCGTATCTCCCGTGCAACAGCACATCACTACACTTAGCAACTTCCTCACATCCAGAACTCATCACTGCCCTTTCGTTCCCAACCAAACAATCGCGTCGGTCTGAACAGGCCACGCCAACCAAGGCTTCTTAAATATCATATCCTTCTTGATTCACACTTTATCATACTCTCGGGATACCATCCACACAAACAATAGTTATGCTGAAACACAACACTTAACACAGTCGACAACCACTCCTTGACTCCAAGAACTCTAAGCAGTTCCAAGCTCCAAACAGGACCCAAGCCAGACTCACAAAAGTCTACCTGAAACCCACCATACACATATCACAGTCGCATTGTTCTGACAAAATCCCTGCTCTGCCAAGAGCTAGAAACACAACCATACGCACACAACGGTCAATGATCCTCAACTGATCACTACAAAAGAAGTCTTCCACCGTGGGAGAATACCAACCCCATCATATAATTCTTTACAATTCCCAACTGCGGGAGCAATCAGATCCTAGGTCACACACACAGACGTTTAGATGTAGAGCGTCTTGTACCACACGTTGAAGCCACGAAGAATCCACCTTATAATTAGCCAATCTCGACGACACAAGTTCCCGAGTCACAACACGGGTCACAACAACTGAGATTCCACAGTCTCAGAACACAACCAAATCTAGACCAATCAAGAACCTGGCATCTCCATCCGACCGAGGTGAAACAACTCGCACCAGACAATCGTCTACATGAAAACTCTCTCTCTCCTTCCATCCAAAGGAAAGGAAAAAGGTCAACAAGAAATCATGACCCAACCTCAGCGTACTAGGAGTACTCCTCAACACTTAGCCTCTAAGAACTCTGTAAGTCCTATCTCGAGGCCACATCGGCTACAGTCACACAGCTGCTGTCAACTCCGATCACACAACTCAAGTCATCCGCTACACCAAGCTCTCGGCTTCCAGATCTCATCACCAATCATGCACAGAGACACACGTCAACATTCCCATCGTGCCAAAACCTCACTGCACAAGGTTGCGCTTACTCACCTAACTCTTGCTAGGCAAATCACAATCACGTCACAGCCTTGAGCTCATTGTTCATAGCACAGCATCAAACAAAAGGAACCCAATCCTGGGATCTCTCATCCAGAGTTACTAAGAACTCCCACAACCATGCAGACACTTTTCGCACTTCCGCTCTCAAAGCGTACATCGATCACAGGCACCGTACCCTACGATTTCTCACTTATCACCCCAGGCCAGTCAAACCACACGGTACATTGCTAAACCTTATCACTCACCACTTCGTTCCCGTGGGCAAACAACATACCCAAGATACGTCATCTCAACACTAAGCCAACCACAGGAACCTAGCATGGTTCCCAAACGTGAGCTCCTAATCACTAGGATATCGACCAAACCACTGACTTACACTCCCGTAGGAATTCCACAGAACTGATACTCATCGCAGGAACCCTTACACATTCCCATACAGCCATAACCCATGCTCTTCCCAGCATAACTGCAACTCATACTCATTCTCATATCCTTGAGCTCACTCATTCGGAACTCAATTTTCAAACCTCAAAAGGTATACAACGTCTAAGGTCATCAGAACTACTCAGACTCCCAACATCATGCTCAAATGCTACTCTGACTACCGTCAACATCCCATTGATCATCATCAACATCCTGCTGACAGGGATATTCCTAGAACCACTCATGTTCTGCTGTCTTAACATATACCTAGCCAAGAATTATTACGCTCCCATCCACTATGTTCCCGTCTATACCCCATCCTGAGTACACGGCTCATAACATAGCATGGCTCAAGATGTACCTAATCCATCACACGGCCGAAACCACATACATCAAAACCCCGAAAGGGATTTTCACGACCTACAGATCTATCCACCAATCCAGTCATAACAACTGATTCCCAGGGTCTCTAACACCCCATTGCCCCTACTCACAAGGCCATCTATAACACAACTCCAACTTCCACTAGCATACTCTCAAGAGGAGTTAGCTACCCATGTCAAAGCCATCAACTATGCTTCGACTATACCTGAACAAAACTCTGCGCATGCAAACACTCAATAGTTTGCTAACCGAGGCCAACCTCACACGGCTGAACCCAACTCACTGATGAGTTCCACAACATACCAAGCGATCGACGCTTAACCCATAACCATACCTCTGCAACTAATAACAACCGAGTCGCATAACCAAGACCCAAACCACAGTTTCGTTGTCTCTAAAGGCGAACCGGTCATATAAAAGAAAACATAAAATACGACAACCTAAGGTCGATCTATCATGTTATTTCTATCACATACCACATAATCATGCTAACACGTAGCCACAACGATTATGCAGACACAACACCGATATCGAGGAGAACCGACAAGAATGACGCATCACTTTGAACAACCTACTTAGATTCCTTGCTAGAAATCACGTCCATGAAATGCGTTTCTAACTTGGCTCCCAAGTTTGTTAGTCCAAACGCCCGAAGACAAGACTAATTAATCCTATGGTCCAACCTCCATGCTCACGTGTACACGACATCAACATGCTCATGTTCCAAACACAGGCAACCAAGCACACACACATCTTCACAAGGTGATGCACCATATTTTCACGACTTTTAAGTATTCGAACCCAAAATTCTGATACCAAGTTATCACGTCCAAAACTCCGGGTCACGCGAAAAGCCACCATAACCACCACAACCGCCCAAACACAAACGGGTTTTAAAACCAGAAAGCCAAAACAAGGTAATAACCATTGTAAAACTGTACCACCGAGGGTTTATTTGATTTAAAAGAGTTACCCAAAGATTACTATTGTAGCCCATAAGCCAAGCCTTTAAACACAAAATACGTGTTTTGTATATGAAAATCTTTAGTTTTAAAAGAAGCTTAGACCGTTCCGAAAATCTACCACAAAGCACAAGAGTTGATATGAAGCAAAAACAATTAGAAAATCCCGTTTATAAACCGTTGAACCCATCAACAAAAAATGTAGTAACAAACTACGAAAAGCAACAACCAACCCAAGGTTCTCTTGAAAGTAAAACATACATACATCCGTAATAATTACATATGTTTTACAACATGTTATAACCTAACATGAAACATAAACAAGGTATAAACTACCCATTAAGACAAAACAGAAGTCTTGGGTCAACCGCCATGATCACGCTTACCTGAAAAGGTTTTACAGCAAAATTCCACACCGTGAGCCAAAGTCCAATAGAAACAGACTATAAAGCTGTAAAGCAGGATATGCAATCACAAGCATACAGGCTCAATCACAGAAGCCAAAAAGATTTTTCCAACCCAAAATCATAAGTTTTCCATCAGGTTAACTCGAGCCTGAAAATGATTTTACTTCATAAAACCCCACATTTCCACAAACCTCCAAAATAGTTTTTCATCCACAAACCATGCATTTATACAATGCAAAACAACGCTTTATAGTTGAAGGAAAACAGTAACCAAAACGTAATTTTCCCACTCGAATCACACACCGATGAAAGATAAAAGATATTTTCCATCTGGAACACACACAGCCGAGGAAAATAATACAGAATGCTCCACTCAGGTCACACAGCCGAGGAGAATAAGTAAAATATAATCGACTCGGAACACACAGCCGATGATAAAGTAAATGAATCCTATGTACCGACTCCGTCAGAAAGGGACAGATGTAGCAACTATAGACTCCTATCCCTTTACCCAATCCCTACACATCGTAGGACCTGTTAGGTAAATGCAAGTTCTACACAAAGCCACCACAACGTAAAAGCTTAGTTTACAGGTTCAACAACCCGAGGGAACAAAGTACCCAACCACCTAGTTTACAGGGATTAATCCGAAGGACCAAGGTACCTACACTGTGCACGTTTCTGGACTTCCACCGGGGGCAACTCATGCTAAATACCCGCTATCCTAGTACATTTAGAGAATCATTTCACAAAAATCCTACCATAGCTCAACTACGAAAAATATTTTCACAAAATACATTATACATGTATTTAGATTCATCCATCAACATGGAGATCAAACAAAAACATTTCAAAATATATTTCCCTATTTTCAAGAAAACATTTAAAAAATAAAATTCAACCCCAAGGGTTAGCTCCAAACCTTCTAAACATAAAATGTTGAGATTTTTATCAAAAATCAGAGTTTCCAAAACAACCTTTGAAAATCATCCGTCCACATGTCATATGATGTAATAAACCAAGAAAAGCGAAAAATATGCCTTTTACCCAAAAAACTAAGGTTTAAATATAAATATGACATTTCAGGCATTTTCTACCCAATGAAAACACATATAATTACATATAACACCCTTATACGCAGTAGGGTCTAGAATCCTACCTCGATGAGTCAAAACTCGAAGCCTCGAAAATCAAACCTTGTCAAAATGAGAATTTATCCTGATATATACGAAACCCTCGGCACCAACATCGAGGATCCGCAGTCAGATTGCTGAAAATCGAGCCTCGGCCCCTCAGAAATCTAGAGAGAAGACAGAGAGAACTAAAACTTAGCTTTGAAGAAAGCTCCTTTAAAATATCTCCAAGCCTGATATTTATAGAAAAATGCCAAAATTCGCCAAAAACCTTCTGTCCAGTCAACCGAACCCCATATCCAGTCGACCAAACTCAAAATTTTTGGTTCAGTCGACTGGGCCAAGCCCTCCAGTCGACTAAACTACTGGGCAGTGTGTTTTTCAGCATAAAAATTGGTTTTTCAGCCCAAACGTTAGCCAAACAAGCCTTAACAGAACCCGAACACGCGCCAAGGGTGTACTTAAAACATTCTAGAGCTTCCGAGATAACTCGAACACTTAAGCATTCCAAAATTAATTGGGTCGGGGTTTCACAATAGGGATAGTACTTGCCTCTCGGCTTCTTCACACCAACTTTTGGTCCCTTAACTGCTTTTAGACTTGTGTTTCCCTGTGTCTGAATATTTTTCTTCTTCTTTCCTTTCGATTTAGAGGAAAAACCCTTCTTAGCCACATACACAGAACCTGACTTCCTAAGAACACCCTTAGCTGCTTGAAGTTCCTTAAGAAGTTCTGCCAGTGTGTAGCTGAGCTTATTCATAGAATAGTTAAGGAAGAACTGCTTGAAACTTTCAGACAGTAATTGGAGTATGATATCGATCTGGATTTTTCTGTTAATTTCAGCTCCAAGGATCTCTAGTTCATTTAGAAGACTGATCATCTTTAGAATATGATCCCTAACTGGTGTACCTTCAGCCATGTTTGCATTCATTAGAGATCCCATGACCACTTGCCTAGCAGCACGATTTTGATCTCCAAACATTTCTTAAAGGTTCGTCATCATGTCATATGCACTGGGCATAGACTGATGTTGATGCTGCAAAATATTTAACATTAAAGCCAAAATGTAACAACGAGCCATCTGATCAGCTTTCTGCCACTTTTGATGGGTCTGGGTTTCCATTTCGGTAGCCCCTCATCAGGTACTGGTGGACATATCTCAGTTAAAACAAACTTATAATCCTCAGCAGTTAATACAATGTCCAAGTTTCTTTTTCAGTCAACATAATTTGGTCCCGTAAGTTTGTTTTCTTTGTGAATGGAAGCTAGTGGGTTAAAAACCATTTTAATTCCGAGAATCACATAATTAAAATACCGTTAATTATGATGAGTAAAACTTTAAATTCATTTTAATTTGGTTCCCTCTACCATTTTAAAATTAATTCTCCAGCAGCCTGAAAACCTAAGAATAGTATGCCACGATGGGTGGATGTCTACTATTCATTATAAGACAAGACATGCCAATTCCTTTTAATTTTACTATCTAGGCAACTGACCATGCCAAGTAAAATTAAATAGTTGACATAGTTTTGGTCCAATATATAATATCAGTGACTTAGATGAAGAGGATACTATTATATACAGGTAAGTGTTAACAATCACCTAATCCCAAATTAATCGCTTCGCAATGAACCGTTCAGATGGAGAAGTGATCCACACTAACAATTATCCAGGCTTATCCCTAAAGGAGGTTTGTACTGGTAATACCGCAATTAATCTGTCCGATGGGGAGAAAGGCCTTACTGCCAACACGCAGGGTTTAATTGCATCGCTTACAAACTGGTGATGGAGACCGTGGGATTTATCTGTAAATAAATTTCCTCTCCCACTTAGATTTTTAAAACATTTTTTAGGGTTATAAAAATTCATTTAATTAAAATTAATTTCGAAAGTCACACGATCTGAAAGAATCAAAATTTTTTCGTGTACACGATTCCAAAGATTCTGATTTATCAAACCATCTTTTCGTGTTTAAATGCATAACAAATAAAATTTAATAAATGCACAGTTTTTCCTTTAGCTTTTCAGCTAAGATAGTGATTAAAGACATTTATTTATTTTATTTTTCGTTTCATATTTTTAAAAAAATAATAATTTATTTCGATTAAATATTTTTTTATTTAATTAGTTCAAAATTCAGAATTAATTTAAAAAAATTTAATTTTATTTTTTATTACAAAATATTTTAATTAAAACCGAATATTCAAATCAATTTAATTAACTAGATAAATAAAATCAATATATATCATTCACGCGGTTAATAAAAAAAATTAAATGCAAAATATATAAAAAAAATATCCCGATTTTATGATCCATCTAAAACTCTAAGGAGTTTCAGTTTCCTGTTTAAAAGGATAAGCTTCAAGAATCCATTTCTGAATCAACTCCTTTGTTTGGATAAACACTGCTGTGTTTGGATGGGAAACCTTTTTAGTGTTTTGCTTAAAAAAAGAAACACAGCCAACCAAAAACTTAAAATTACCGAAACAGCCTGGGACTCTTTGCTTCAGTTGGATAACCGGCGCTGTGTTTGGCGCCGCTTGAAACCGCTTCTTCTTAAACTGAAAGCTGCTGCTGTGCTTGCGCCATTGGAAAACCACTTGCATTTGGTTTGCTTTTTCAATCAAAAAGCCACCTGGAATTGCGCCCTGTTTGACACTGCTGCTGCTTGGATCACTTGGGAATAACACCGCTGCCTTAAGGCATCGTTTGGCTCCTTCTTGTTGCGTTGGAGTGGAAACCGGCAGTGTTTGACGCCCACTGAAAAAACCGCAGCACTGTTTTGATTAAAAAACAACGCCCCTTGCACTGTTTGGAAAACCGCCGCTGTTTGTTTGAATAAACTACTGCTACGGTGCTCTAGAATTGCTGCACCTTTTGGAATTAAAAACTGCTTCAAAGTTGCTACAGCACTGTCATGGAATTGCGCCTCAGTTTGCTGCAGCGTTAGGCAGCGTTTGGCTGCTTCTTTTTCAAAACAGCAGTCAACCACTTGTGTTCTTCTTCCTTTTTTTTATTTAATCCAAAAAAAATAACTGTTTGAAGAACGGCTGCTGTTCTTCGATTGTTCTTTATATATATACATATATATATATATATATTTTATTATTACATAAAATAAAAAAACTAGAAATCGAAGAACAACAAATTTTACATTTTACATTGATCCTATGCCTCTGTAGAGTTCACAATCAATTTACCACGATCAACCCTCGTGGTTAAAAAAATAATTAATTTAAATCATCATTCATTCAAAGCATTTAATCAAACATGAAAAATAAATGATGATCATAAAACCGAAATTTAGAATGCTTACAAAACAAAATTAGCAACAGTTCTAAAATTACCCGACCCCGATAATCGTAAACAAGAAACAAAACGGCTCTGATACCAATTGTTGGAGGCAAGATTGTCAAGATCTTTGTTTTTGCAAACGATTAATGAAAAAATTTAACTGAACGGGAAAACGCCGAAACGGGCTCCTGATAAAACTTTTGACGTCAAACGATCAAAATAAAACCCATGCAACCAAAGTTAATTTAAAAGAATACTTTTTGTCGATCAATTCTTCAACTATGATTTGATTTCGAGTTGAAACTCCTATCAGATCTTTTACTGTATTCTCTTACGCGATCCTCGAATGTAGTGTGGGCTACGGACTATTAAAACTTGTACGGGCAGAACTCATATATATTTAGTCTTTGAAAGACAAATTATGATATATCATAAAAATGGTTCAACTTACCCGCATATATATATATATATATATATATATATATATATATATATATATAGATAGAGGGCTACAGC
>JAUMHN010407979.1:0-14840 GCA_032360265.1 Heliamphora ciliata
GGAAAATCTAGGAGCTGTGAGGCTTGTTTTATTTTTTCATTCTGAGTGGCTGTGTCACCCCTATATTGAGTGAGGGATGTGAGGTTTCTTACCTATATAAATTGTGATAACCTGAATCCATATGCGCTGGTGCTCCACTGGAGGAGAGCTTCTCTCTAGAGAAAACTGTCCCTAAGGCGTCAATGGTGGACTCTTGGTCCTAGTTGCCTCTGGATCTCTCCCATGGCAATGGTGAGGTGAATCTAAGGCACTACATCATTTCGAAGCAGATCGAGTAAGTTTTTTGGTTTTCTATTTATTTTCAAATTCTTTGGTATTTCCTTATGAATGGGAATATGGATGAAAGCATCTAGCCGTGGGTTTTCCTTTGATGTTACTATTGGTCTCCATGGCTGTACACGTGAAGCTTAGAGACTAGTTTTGGATCAAGTTATTTGGGTTTTATGGGTTGGCTTCGGATATGTTTTCACTGATTCGGTTTGGAAATGGGTAGTTTTCTAGCGTTATTTTTATTACTGAACTTGGGAACTCTATGTATGAACATAGCGTGAAGCTTGAATCTGGTTTTCTGCTATGGCGGTGGACCAAAAGCATTAGAAGCTTAAGTTGTGTTCTGAAATGGAGTTCTCTTTTGGATAATTGAAATGGAGTTTTCTGCTCTTCAATCTGGGTCTAACGAGCAGCCATGGGATGCTCCGGTTATCTATAACTGTTTCCCATGCGTTCATGAGGAAGACGATGCTGTTCAGTGAACTGGATCCTCGCGCTTTCAAGCTGCGTGTTTAGAGCTTTGCAAAACTAGTGGCAGTTTTGTGGTCTGATGCGTGGTTTTGGTGCATTATCCTGGGGTTTGTTCTTGAGACGAACTCGGGGAATGGTTTTAAGTAGATGATGTTGCGTTCCACGGAAGATTTGTGCACAATTTTGATTTGGGAGGAGGAAAACGGTTCTTTTGTCCTTGGCCAAAAACGTTAGACCTTCTGGAGTTGGGAGTTCTAGTTGCCACAGATGTATAGCTCGAATCTTCAAGTTTGGGTCTTCTGGAGCTTGACGGAGATGTTGCTCATGCGTCTTGGTGTGTGTGGGCTAAGGAAAATATGTGTTCTACTTGGGCAGTGTGAATATTACTTTTGAGCTGTGTTTGTCAAAGTTGAGACCAGCTGACCCACTATTTTTGACTATGGCAGAGCTGAAACCAGCTGTCTCTTGGGTTTAGTGTCTTGAGTGGCGCTGCTTCATTATGGGCCCATATGCTAGTGATGGTCCCCACTTTTCCAAGGGTTTTAGTGGAACAGGGTGCAATTGCCTGGCTCCGTTTTATGCTATGTGGGACCTGATTTGAGGTTCACATGGTATGGGCATTGGAGCCTTGCCTTTTTTTTCTCAGGTTCTCCTTAAAGCTTTATGGAACCCATGGTTTTATGTTCAAATAGTACTTTGTGCTGTTTATTTTGAGGGCACAGCTGTGGGTCTGTATTTATAGGTTCCGTCTCGTAGGCCTATTCTTTCAGTGGTTTTTGCAAGTAGAACTCGCGAGGCTTAGGGACTTTTGTGGCAAAATTGTCTTTTAACCCTGGGTGTGTGTGGTCTTTGGAGAAAGATACCATGTTTTGTCACGTAGTGGGCCTTGGTGTGAGCTAGGCCACCATTTGGCTGGATCTGTTATTTTAGTGCTCCTCAGTCGCTTCTGTTGCCTGAGTCTTTATATGGTTGGGAGGGGCTCGATCCCTCATCGGGTTTGGCTACGTAGGTTAGGGTGGGCAGATGGTGGAGTTATTTGGATGCTAGCCTTCTATCTCTGAGCCGAGATTTCTCTTGGGGTTTCTTGTCCCTAGCACCGTGGTATGAGACTAGCTTTCTTTAGCCTCTTGAGCTGATGGGGTTTTGATGTCTTCTTGGCCATATTTTGATTCTCTGACAGGATTTCTGAGGAGTCTTGGGGTAACCTCTGTTGGTGTTATCTTAGGACTATTGATTTAGGAACTCTCTTTGGTATGGTCTTATTTCATCACTTCAGCAGGGGTGATTTTGGCCTCCATTGTTTCCTCCCTTGAGTTGGGGAGTGTGACTATATCTGCGAGGCTGAGCTTTCCTTGGTTGGGTTTTGGGATTTGCTCCTCTCCTTAGTTTCTTTTTTATAGTTGTTATGGGTTCAGATGTTATAGAATGATTATGAAGATCCTCTTGAGCTCAATTGGTGAGCTGTCATATGGTTGGTAGGTGCTCATTTCCTCAGCTGTCTAGGCTACGTTGGCTAGGGTGTGGAAGAGGGCCCGATGGCGGTCTTGGTCAGGTGCTGGCC
Organism: Heliamphora ciliata; assembly: GCA_032360265.1. NCBI lineage: Eukaryota > Viridiplantae > Streptophyta > Magnoliopsida > Ericales > Sarraceniaceae > Heliamphora > Heliamphora ciliata. The sequence continues at coordinate 2,303 of JAUMHN010407979.1, forward strand.
TTTTAATTTCGAGCTGAGGTTGTTCCTTAGGGCTGGTCCTCCTCCTGCACCTTTGCACCGTGGTTTTGAGAACCAGCTTTCTCCGACCTCCTAGGCCGCCAGGGTAGTGACGTCTTCTCAGCTATACTGTAGTTCGTTGATGGGTTTTTGAGGAGATTTGGGGGAGCCATGTACTACCGTGGGTGTCATCCTTCTTATTGTCTTTCCGTTGTGAGCACGGTGTCTATCCTCACTATGATGTTGTGCCTCTATGGTAAGTCATGAGTTCGGCTGTTACTCTTGGATGCTGGCGTTTTCCAATGACGGTTCATGTTATGATAGTGTTGTTTGTGCATATGTTGGTATTTTCTATCCACGAAAGTTGTGCGTGGAATATAGCTTTTTAGTTAGGTTCCCCCGTTGTTTCGGCGGGGGGTTTGGTTTTCTTTGTTATAGGAAGTTTTCCTACTGGTTTCTCATGTAATCATCTGGGGTATGCCCCTTGGAAACTTGTATATTTTCTTCCTTTATGTTACAATTAATTACCGCCCAAAAAAATAATAAATTGTGTTTGTTCTATGTGCAGAGGCTCTCCTTGGGTGGCTGGAGTTAGATTTGCTTCTTTCTTACCTTTAGAGAGATGAGTGATACACATTGAGTGGAGGATGTGAGGCTATTTTTATTTCCTTTATTTTGTGTGCACAGGTCTCCTTGGGTGGCGGTTCCTCGTAAGAAGAAGCCTCGATTTTGATGCTTTGGTTTCGGTATTGGGGCCGCTGATGCAGCTCTTTTTGTCATGTGTCCCTGCAAAATTGAGGTGGATTTTAGGCCCGTTTGGGGGGATGACCTTGGCTTTGTTCATTGCGTGTGGTGCCTAGCTATGAGGGTTGTTCATAGCGGGTGACTCTTGTTGTTGTTTTCTTTTAGTCTCTTATGTTTTTTTCCAGCCCATACACATTTTGGTGGATTGATGATGCTTGTTTATCTGTTAATTGCCGGTTCCACTTAATCGGTTTGTCCTCTTGTTTAGATACTTTATTTTGTATATAGCTTCCCCTATGGCTTGTGTAGGGGGTGTGGGTGTGTGTGTTTTTTGGTGGATGTGTTTTAGAGCTTCTGCTTTTTGCCTTTTAGGTATTGAGGGTATGGCTTTGATGGGGAAGATTTCATGGTCTTTGCTGGTCTCTTTCTAGCGGATTTCGGTTGCGCTTCCTCAAGTAATGGCAGCATAGTTGGTTGGTATGGCTGTTCTTCTTATGGGTGGCGGTAACAGTGTGTTTTTTGGCTGTTTTGGGCGGCTTCCCATTTCCGGTAATATGTGTATATGGCATAGGTTTTTGTGTTTGTGCCGGCTGAGTTTTTAGTGACACAAGTTATTTGTATAAGTTCTTCAATTGTTATCTGCTTCTGCCGGCTGGTTGTATAGGCTTTTCAATTGTAGTTACAAGGGGCTGGCTCCTTTGCCTAGCTTTTGTATTTGAATGGCATTGCTTCCTACCCCATTATTGTTCAAAATTAAGGGGTGGCAACAATGGCTTTATTTTAGGCTTTTGTTTGTTTGTCAGCCATGGGTTTGGTTTTTTTCTTGTTTGGTTATGGCTTAGCCAAAAGCCTTTTTTAATGTCTTTGGTTTTGTTTCCTGGTGGTGCTTTGTAAGGCCTGGGGTATGCCCCTTATAATTTTGTACCCTTTTTTCTTTTATGCTACAGTTAATTACCCAAAAAAATATAGTGATGAGGGAGGGTCCATTGCATCATGAGCCGTCTTGTGTCGTTCCACACCTTTTCTGACCTTTCGCACGGGATTGAAGAATCGGTCTATGGTCTTTAACCGCGTACAAGTAGTAGGGCAGGAGCGTATAGATGACGGGGAGGGGTGGTGGAAGGCATAACACATGGGAGCGCAAATGGTACCGTGGTGTTAGGTACTCGCTAGTGGAAGTGTAGTGTAATCTGGGTATGTTCTCTTGGTGAGAATGGGAAATTTTAATCTCTCTTGAAGAATTATGTCTTATATCTTTCATTCTCATGATCATATAACATGCATTTAGCCTATTTTGCTCTATTCCTTGTTTATCTATTGCTATCACAAGCCTGTTTTACTTAACATTTATGATGTAAGTTGCACTTGTTGTTCGATGCTATAATTGTTAGAGTAGTGGGGTACGGGTTATTTCTACTGGGCTTTGTAGTTCATGGCATTTAAAATGCTAGATAACACAATAGGACAAGAAGATGACGGTGCGATTTAGGATGATGATCAAGATGAACAAGTCGAAGAAGAGCAGTCACTGTAGGAGGAAGATGGAGTCAGGGCCCCGAGACTCGTGCACTTTGATAATTGTCTTTAGATTTTCGTTTTGGTGCTAGAATTTTTATTTTGTTTTGGAAGAATGTAAGACTCGTAATCGTATTTCTATTGGAAGTTTATGGATTTTTTTCTTTGAGATTATTAGTATTTGTGTTTTGAAAAAAAAATTATTTGATTTTTCTTTCTAAAAGAAAATAAATTAAAATCACAAATATTGACGTTTTCAAAATTCGGGGCGTCACAGCTTGGTATCAGAGCCTAGGTACACGACCCCCTCGAGACCGAGTAATGGTTAGACTTTAGCAAATTGTTTTTTTCTTTTGCTTGTTATGTGCTTTATGTGTTAGGTGTTAAATCCTCTTCTTCAAAAGTATATGTATTATTCCCCGATCGTAGACTAATTTACATAAGTATAATTAACCTCTATGTAAGATGGCTGACAATAACCAAAATGGATGGATTTCGGAAGAAGAAGAAGTCCCAAGTGAGGATGAACCAGAAGAAGAGGAACCTCTAAATGAAGACGAAGAGCTAGAAGAGGAAATGGAGGAACTGGTCGAAGTAGAAGATGACGCAGAAGCTCCACAAGAAGAAGTATACAACCCACTGGAGCCTATCGTTGAAGCGTTGGAGTCATAAGTTATCGAACCCGGCTGGACGTACCTCCGAAGGCAGCAACAATTTGAAGCCGGAGCCTTAGTTTATGTAATCGTACCACCAATGGTACGATGTGCCTAGAAAACACCCGTGGCCTCATACTATTATATGGGACCCGTCCGCATTATTAGACCAGTAGAGAGAAGATCCTATGAACTAGAGGTTTCCCTGGGTTTTGCAGATAGAGTAGGATCTTATGCACCTGTCTCTTTTATTCAACGTCAGCGGACCATGGATGACAAGAGGATTTTCACTATGAATGGGGGACTTGATTTCACAGATCTAGTAACTTACTCCGAAGTGTCAATTGAGATCCTCGATTGGGAGACTAGAGATCCTTTCCGGCCAAATGTCACTTACTGTAAGGTCTTGTGGGAATGTTATGGGATACGTGAAACGACTTGGGAGCTAGAGCACTTACTTTTTAGGGATTATCCAGAATTGTTTTGAGTAATTTTGTGTAGAATTGAGTGTTAAATGCTAAACTTCTTGTAAGTGTCTACTCGAATGAATAAAATTACCTTCTTGCATACTCTCATTATTTTTGTAATAGTGGTGATATAAAAATCATAACAATAGAATTAGCCAAAAAAAAATCATAACAATAGAAGTGTATCAAATTAAAAAAAATAAAAAAACTTATTATTGTAGAATGGAAGGAAGACGTGGAAGAGGACATGCCCAACTTCCCAATCACTTACCAACACCCCCACGACCGGATCACAACAACCAGAACCATTCTGACCCCGCTTTGGGAGAACTTGCACAAGCAGTCTGAATTTTAGCTGCCAACCTAAACAACGTTTCCCCGAGGGCCCAAAATGACCGAGCTTGGCTCAGTGCTGAGTTTAGAAGACAAAGGCCACCGACCTTCAATGGAAATGCTACCCAATACAAGCAGAAGGTTGGCTCTGGCAGATTAACAAACTGTTAGGATTGGTGAACATGTTCAACAATAAAGACAAGATCACCCTTGCCACCTTTCAGCTAGAAGGCGAGGCCGATTTCTGGGGGGAAGTGACTCGCACTACTGTCGATCTCGAGACCCTCACATGGGAGGGATTTGAAGAGCTCTTTTTAGGAAAATATTTTCCAAAAACTGCCATACAGGACATGACACAAGAATTTCTTAGCCTCCGATAGGGAAAACTCAATGTGACTCAATATGCCAACAAATTTGAAGAATTGAGCTGATATGCTTCAACCATGATACCTGATGAAGATTCTAAGGCCAGGAAATTTGAATGGGGCCTAGAACATGCGATAAGAGATAAACTAGCCGTAATGCAACTGCCTACTTACGCTCAGGTTGTACGAATCGCATTAGTGGCAGAAAGGGAATTGGATGACTCTTGAAGAATGTGGGACCACAATCGACAGAGTAATGCGACATAAAAGGGACCCATCAGGACCAATCAAATATGAACTCAACCAAAACCCTACTCCCGACCGGTCCATAGCCAACCACAACCGAAGCATCAGGAAGTCCAAAAACTTATACAATGCTACAAATGCGGCAAGGAGGGACATCTGGTGTGAGAATGCCCATTGTGGGAGCCAAACCGGCATCAGGGCAATGTTAACAAAGGACCTGGACAGGAAACCAAGCCTGGATTTGTTGAGAAGTCAATAACACAAGGAATAAACATGGCCCCAAGAGTGTTTGCCTTGCAAGAAGATGAGGAGTGCGACCCAGCAGTTATTCAAGGTACCCTCGTTTTATTTAGTTCTTGGGTATATGCTTTAATTGATTCTGGAGCAACACATTCTTCCATATCTACTGCATATGCTATACATCTGACCCTGAAACAAGAAACTCTAGAAACCCTAGAAACCCGTATGAGTGTAGAATCACCTTTGGGAGGACATATAAGAGTAGAATACATTTGCAAGGATTGCAAACTAGAAATCAGTGGGTTAAGAATTTTTTTTTTGGGTAATTAAATGGTTGAGAATTACATGTGACTTGCGAATACTTCTAACCCCAAGAAAGTGTATCGTGAGGTTGAGAGTTTACTTCGGGCCTTTCTGTGGAGTTGTCCTGATATGAAGACTACTGGTGCTAAAGTTGCTTGGGATCAGGTTTGTGTCCCTCGTAAAGTGGGAGCCCTTGGAATTAAATCTTTGATTTTGTGGAATAAAGCTGGGGTGGCCAAGCATATTTGGTTTTTGTTAACGGGGGGTGATGTGTCCTTGTGGTGTATGTGGATTAAATATAATATTCTTCGTGGTAAATCGTTTTGGTTGGTTAAGATCCCGCATCTGGCCTCCTGGTGCTGGAAGAAGATCCTCCAACTTCGACCGTTGGTTAAACGTTACTTTCTTTACGAGGTTGGTAACGGTGATGATACTTTCTTATGGTTAGACCCTTGGCATCCTTGGGGATCCTTGGTTGAGGCTAAGGGGCCGAGAATTTTGTATGACTCCGGGTTAGGCCTGGATGCTAAAGTTAAACAAATTGTGAATGGCAACCTCTAGAGATGGCACTCTGTTATGACCTTGGATCTTTTGGAGATGCGTAGGGCGGTTAGCTTTCATCCTGATGCTTCCCGGTGTGAAAGAATTAAGTGGACCCTTAACGGTAATAAATTCTCCATTGGGTCTCTTTGGGAGGAAATTCGAGTCCATAAGCCTGTGCAGTCTTGGTGTAAGATGGTGTGCTTCAAGCACCACATTCCCCGTGTTAGTTTGGCCTCAACTGTGATGTTAATTGTAGTCTTTGTTCAGGACCTATTGAGACCCATGATCATCTTTTCTTTGCTTGCTCCTTTGTTCAGTCTATCTGGACTAGAGTTTTAGCTAAGTGTGGGGTTTGTTGGTCTGAGAACACTTGGATGGCATTGAAGGATGCTTTTGCTGCTAAGGTCGTTGGTATAACCTTGAGTGCTAGCGTCAAGCGTTTGGCATTTTTCGTCTCGGTTTACTGTATTTGGCAGGAACGTAATTTTCGAAAGTTATAGGGTCAGAAGAAGGGTTTGGAGAGAGTCCTGAAGGATATTTATGAGATGGTGAGAAAGAGGCTTTCCACTCTTAGGCGTGTTCTGGTTTCTCAAGATAATATGGAGATCCAGGGTGAATGGAGCCTAGGGATGGATATTTTTTCAACTAATGCCTACTATTAACTGTTCTTTGTTTACTGCAGCCTGGAAGCCTTGTTGGACAACTGAGTTTTGTTTCCTCCCTCTTCTTGGAGGGCTGAGTGATACAGTTATATTGAGTGAGTGCTGGTGAGGTTACTAACATTTATATCCTGTAAGTTTTGTTTTTGTGCAAATTGGCATGGAAAGTTTAGGAGTTTATTACTTCATGAGGAGCTTTAGTGAGATTTGATTCTTTTCCTTTTTGGAGTTTGAGCTATACACATGTCTGATTTCTCGTGAGATTAGCCCTCTTTCATTGGAGTGTTGAGCTCTTCCATTTGTCTACTAATTGTATATCTATATCTGGGTGCGTGTGTGATGCATTGATCTTTCATTGGTTTTTTTTTCTGGTTGTAGTATTCAAGTCCTGCTGGTTGCCTGCTTCTAGAAAGAAGAAGGCTCGGTTGGGAATGTAGTGTCCCTCAGCACTTGGAGGAAGCTGTTTTATGAGTTTCGGCTTCTTTGTCTTCACCACAGGTTTTCTCATTTTGCTCTAGGTTTTGTTCCCTAGCTACGAGGGGTGTTCATAGCTCCGTAATTTTTGTTCACTTTATTATCATATAAGGGTAGGTTTATTCCTTGGCTGGGGTTAGCTTGGTTCCTTTTGTATATCTCGGAAGCATATTTGGGGCTGATGTTAGCTGCCCTTCCTAGTTCCTTCCAGCTGTTTTGCTGTTTTCTGTTGCTACTTAGTTTTTTATCCCCTTTTTGTATATAGCCTTCCCCTACGGTTTGTGTAAGGGCCGGGTGCATGTGTTTGGCTCTTTTTTGGTTTTTTTGGGAGGCTCTTTATCACAGGTCTCCTGTATGGCTGTTAGTGCTGGTTTCCTGAACTTTTTCTAGTTATGTGAGTCTACCCTAGCTATGAGGGCTGTTCATAGCTTTATGTTATGTTGGGACTTTTTTTTGGGTGTCTCTTGTATCTATGGTCTATGTTGGGGGTGCTTCTAGATGGAAAGCATACATGCTGCTATGAGGCTTAGTTTTGGGCTATGGGCTGAATTCATGTTTTGTGGTGTGGTTATTGGCTGCTGTAGAGGTTTTCATGATTTATGCTGGGTTCGGGTGTTGCTGTGTAGGTATTGTCCAAATGGATCCCTTTTTTATTAATTGCTGAAGTAATTGCTGAAATTAAACTCTTGGGTAATTGCTGAAGTGAAGTTCGATTTTAAAGAGAATTGCGTTCTGATGCTGCGATTTAGCAGAGATGATGTTAGTTGGCCCCTTTTTGTAAATCTTGGATTTTCTTTGTGTGTGGCTAAAGTGAAATTCCGGGGTATATGTGGTTTTATTTGGATTGAAGTAGGATTCAGCCGTAGTGTTATTTTGTTGGAATATGCTGCTGCAGTTTTGAGGATAGCTACACAGTGATTGTGCCGTTATTCTGTTTTGTGCCTTCATTGATAAATTGTTTTGAGTTTTCATATTGGTTTTCAAGCATTTGGCTGCTGCTAGTTTATGTAAGGTTGATCTAATTTCCTTGCCCTTTATCAAAATTATGGGGACGAAAATTGTGGTCTCCCGTTATGGTCTATGGTAGGTTTTATTGTCCGGTTGGGGCTTAGCCGAAAGCCTTTTTTGATGCTTTTGGTTTTGTTTATTGGTGGTGCTTGTAAGGCCTGGGGTATGTCGCTTGTATTTTTGTTCTTTTCTTTTCTTTTAATGTTATAGTTAATTACCCAAAAAAAAATACTTCTAATAAATGACTACGATATAATATTAGGTATGGATTTGTTAACTAGGCATCGGGTAGTAATTGATTGATGGAACTCGTTTCCAGTTTTTTTTTTATCGGAACTCGTTTCTAGTTTAAGGGAGATAGAATGAGTAATTGCCTAATAAGGGAGTTCAAACTAATCAAAACCGTTCCTTTAGCCGGATGGTTATCAACCCTTACTTTAAACCCCAAAACCCAACCTGAGATGGAACTCCCAAGGGTAGTTTGTGAGTTCCCTGATGTTTTTCCAGCCAAGCTACCTAGGCTACCACTTACTCGTGATGTGGATTTCGATATTGAACTCCAACCGGGTACTATCCTGATCTCCATGCCACCTCATCGTATGGCCCCAGCTGAACTCAAGGAATTAAAAACCCAGTTACAAGAATTGCTCAACAAGGGTTTTATCCGACCAAACACTTCACCATGGGGAGCCCCAGCACTATTCGTAAAAAAGGACGGTTCATTGTGAATGTGCATTGATTATCGGCAATTGAACCAAGTAACGATTAAGAATCGATACCTCTTTCGAGAATTAACGACTTGTTTGATTAGTTAAAAGGGTCCAAGATCTTCTCGAAGATTGATTTACGTTCGGCCTTTCATCAGTTGCAAGTCAAGAACGAAGACATAACCAAAACGGCTTTCAGCACTTGATATGGACACTTTGAGTTTGTGGTGGTGCCTTTTGGGTTAACAAATGCACCCGTAATTTTCATGAGTCTCATGAATAAAAATTTCACCCCATACTTGGACCTTTTTGTCGTCATCTTTATTGATGATATCCTAATGTACTCAGTCTGTAGGTGCGCTTGTAGGTGCGATTCATGGTGCGTTTGTATGTGAGAGCTTTGTAGCGCCCCTGGCACTCTTGCGCTAGGGTTTCTACGTTGTCAATGAAGATTAATAACCAGGTCCTGTTCACGGAGGTCCCATGTACTGGGGAATCTCCTCCCAATCGCGTCAACCATGGTTCTAAAGACCCATTCGGTGGAGAACAAGTTAGGGTTTCTCCAACCCGTAGTGAGCTAAGAGCTTTGGTGAACAAGTCACACGTGGGCAAAAATTGAACAAGATGACTGTTTCGCAGAGTGGTGCTCTGCCCCTAGTTCCAGAATGCGAGATATCACCAGAGAAACTCCATGACTTTAAGAAGGTCGCGGCTGGTGCCTTGAACTGTGCACGGCTAGGGCGTAGCCCCCTCGGCAAGGATCAATTTGTGTCTATGGAAGCTCACTTGGAGAGTCTCCATGGAGGACCGACAGACCCCTCTCTCACAGGTATGAAATCCAGTACAGATTTGCCGCCTACCCAGTTAATGCAAGTCGTTGATGGGGCTCTTGATGCTAAGGATTCGGCTGAGGTAGATTGTTTAACTAAGGACCTTAAGCTTAGAACAGAGGAGATTTTTTTTGATAATAGTCCCTTGGGTGTTTCACCGAGAGCTCCTCACTCGGTTCCCACCAGAGGCAGGGGAGGTGGGCGCTTCCCTTTTCGTGGAGGCGCTCAAATTGGTCAAAGTGTTTTGAATTTACCTCATCAGGGGGTGGCGCCGTCTGTTGGGGTTGCTAGGCCTTGGGCCCCCATAGTTTCTCAGCCTGGATCATACAAGGGGAAGGTGGTTTCTACAAATTTTGTAACAGTAGATAAGGTGCTTGATAAATTGCCTCAACCAAAATCTTGGGCATCTTTGCTTATGAATCGTAGTTTTTCCTGCTGTAATCTTGAATTTGTGGAATCTAAAGACCCAAATCATCCCGAGATTGTTGAAATTGATAGTGATTTAGTCGACGACAAGTTTTGGGAACCATGCCTAGTGGGCTACTTCTTGGATATAGACCTCGCTTTTGGTTTGGTTATATCCACGGCTAGGGTGTTGGGGGGCAAGAGGGGTTGGTGGATGTCTATGGCACTGACAAAGGTTTCTACATTTTTAAGTTCAACAGTATGGAAGCTATGGAGAAACTTTTGAAAAAGGGGACTTGGCATTTCTTGGGCAAGCTTTTGATTCTGCGTCGTCGGAAGAAGAGGCTCAAACTTGCTAAAGAGGCTCTCTCTAAAATCCCTAATTGGGTAAAATTTCATGAGTTACCCCTCAAATTTTGGAACTCTACGTGTCTGAGTAGAATAGCTAGTGCTGTTGGTTTTCCTCTCTATTTAGATAAGGCAACGGATACAAAGCAGCGCATCTCATATGCGCGGGTGTGTGTGGAAGTCGATGCGTCCAAGCCTTTATTACATTCTATCTTGGTTCAATGTGAAGGGGATATTATGGAAGTTAGTGTTGAGTATCAAGGCCTACCATCGATTTGCTCCCATTGTAAAGCGTTCGGTCATGATTTTAGCCGATGCCAGTATAAGCTTACCGAGTGTCAAGATGATTGGACTCCAGTCGGTCAAGGGAAGGAGGTCACCAGAGATGCTGGTAGGTCTGTCTGTCCTTCTATTCTTTCCTCTTTGGCTTCTCCCTCTTGTGATGTGAACATGGGGAAGGGTCATGAGCTAGCGGATGGTATTTCTGTTGTGGGCATTGGTGAAGTTACGTGAATAGGAGCTACTATCAAGGTGACTGATGTGCCTACGACTGGAGTTGTTGGAGTGAAGATACCCAAGTCCCCTGATGCGGGCAATAGGGAGCAAGAGGCGGCTGGTTCTTTGGTGGAGTGTGTAGCTCACCTCCCCCTGTGGATGCGGGTGATTGTGAGATTCCTAGAAATAATGCAGCTTTTGTGAAATTCCCAATTTCAGCAGAGATGGATGATAGGGAGAAAGTGGCATCTGTTACTCTTACCTCAGATTCTTTCAGCGTGCTGGTGCGTAAGCAAAAGAAAAAGAAACAAAGGTGCCAAGGCCTTTCGGATGAGGGAAGTGAGTATGAAGCTTCTCCCTCTCCTTCTCAACAGAAGGCAGGGAATAAGCAGTCGAAGTCATCCAGTGGTAAGAAGAAGAGAAATCGTCTCTTGGTCATTTAAGTTGATAGCTCTTCAATGAGGGTTGTATGTGGTTTTTGTTTTGGTTAGCACTTCTCCCCCGCTCCGAAGCGGGGGTTTTGCGGTTTATGTTACTTTGCTTCCTTGTTTTGTTTGGTTTATGATGTAACTACCTGGGAAATGCCCCTTGGATTCATGTACTTTTTCCTTTTTATGCTACATTTAATTATCCAAAAAAAAAATCTACTCAGCCTCAGAAGAAGAACACGAACATCTGAGAATTGTATTACAAACCTTGAAAGATAATTAATTATACGAGAAGGCCAACAAGTGCGAGTTCTAGCTAAAGGAAGTAAAGTTTTTGGGACATGTTATTTCGATGGAAGGAGTGGCAGTAGATCCTGCTGAGGTTGAGGCAGTATCAGAGTGGAAGCAACCTAAGAACGTGTTTGAGATAATGAGTTTCCTGGGATTAGCAAGATATTACAGGAGATTCATTCAAGACTTTTCTAAGAAAGCCAGGCCTATGACACGACTAACGCAGAAGGGAGTGAAGGTTTTATGGATTGAGGAGTGTGTGGCCTCATTCCAAGAGCTTAAGATGCGATTGACAAGTGCGCCGATCCTTATCATACCGGAGAAATATAAGGGATACACTGTATAGTGTGATGCCTCTATGGAAGGCTTAGGGTGTGTTCTAGATAATAGAGTAGTGGCATACGGATCAAGGCAATTGAAGAATCACGAAAAGAATTACCCAACCCATGACCTTGAACTAGTAGCAGTTTTTTTTTTGGGTAATTAAATATGACATAAAAAAAATTACATGTTTCCAAGGGGCATACCCCAGGCAGATACAACACTAACCAAACAAAACAAAGAAACTAAGCAACATAAACCACAAAACCCCCGCATGGGAGCGGGGGGAAAAGCCAATTAAACAAAACCACATACAACCCTCATGGATAGCACAATCAACTTAACTGACCAAGACACGGTTTCTGCTTTTTCTTACCACTGGACGGCTGAGACTGCTTACTTCCTACCTTCTGATGAGAAGGAGAAGGAGAAGCTTCATACTCACCATCCGAAAGGGCTTGCGACTGTTGTTTCTTTTTCTTCTTCTTACGCACAAGCATGCTAAAAGAATTTGAAGTAAGAGGTACAGATGCCGCTTTTTCCCTATCATCCATATCTGCTGAATTTGGAAAGTCCATAGGAGTTACATTATTACAAGGCATCTCACAATCACCCATATCCACATGTGAAGAAACATGCTCCACTTGCTCCCTATTACCCACATTTGCGAGTTTTGTTACCTTCACTTCAACATCATCAGCCGTAGAAACACTAGGCTCATTAACCTTCCTCATATTCACCGCAGCTGCACAATATGAGCTATCAGACTTGTCACCATCCCTGGCAATCTCCTTCCCATGGCCAACTCGAGTCTAATCATTGCGACGTTCCATAGTTTTGCGCTGACATCTACTTATACTCACCATCCGATAGTAGTGGTGTTCGCATTGAAGCAATGGAGACATTATCTGTACAGAGAAGAATTCGAAGTTTTCTTTTTTTTTGGGTAATTAAATTCGATGTTTTCACATACCATAAAAGCCTCAAACATCTTTTTATTCTGAAGGAGCTAAACATGCGGCAACGAAGATGGATGGAGTACCTTGAGGATCACTAGTTCACTTTGTCCTACCACCCTGGGAAGGCTATTGTTGTGGCCGATGCTCTCAGCAGAAAAACCAATGCGAGTGTGGCCAACCTTGCAATTGAGAAGTGGAAAATGATGA
>JAUMHN010407998.1:0-14836 GCA_032360265.1 Heliamphora ciliata
CTTGAAGGTATATTTAATCTTAATATATCTATTCATTGTTATGGTTTTTCATGAAAAACGCATGCGCCGTTTTTTACAGTCACGGCACCGGTTCTTATTTTTCCTTCCGCGTTCCAACAACTCCTGGTTCTATACCCACTTTCGTCATTTCCACTATTCAGAGCCCCGCCACTACATGTGGGTTGCCTTGGCTTTTCTTCTGTACTTGTTCAGTGCCTCCTTGTTTGTGAACAAGGAGAATACCGTTCATCTACATTACCTAGGAGCCCTCTTCCATCCAAATCGAGTGGCCTCTTATGACTGGGGAGGTGCGGCACTCGCCACTCTGTGCGGCTCTATGAGAGCAGCGACCCGAATCCCACAGGAGCTGGGCGTGGCAGGATACTGGAGGATTTAAAAGGTAAACCATTATTTCTGTTTTCTGCATTTTCTTCTATTCACATATCTATTATCTGTTCTTCTATTGACCCTTTCTTTTGTAGCTCTGGAGTTACGAGTTCCTCGGGATGAATGTTCCGGCGAACTCTTACAAGGATCCTCTAGTCATTCCCTGCGCGGCTCGGTGGACAAGGGGATTTAGGGGCATGAAGCCTACAGAGAAGAGCTTAGACAGATTTTGACTATTTTTGGACTGGTTAACTCCAGATCAGGTACAACTTTTATCTCCCATTTATCAGTTTGTTTTCCCTATTTTTCTCACTATCCCGTTCACTGGTCTGCTCACTGACCTGTTCACTAACCTCTCTACTGATCCGTTCATTGTTTACTGATCTGTTCACTAACCTATTTACTGTTCACTGATCTGATCCGTTTACTGACCCGTTCACTATTCACCAATCTGACTGAATACCTTATTTCTTTTATAGGTTCGTTGAGATGTTTGGTAGTGGATGGTGAAAAGGGCTAGCATGGATCTGATGCGCAGTCACGGTACATCCAGGTTTCAGGTCCTATTGGAGAGCCCGTTTGTAGACACCCCAATTTGACCTCGTCTAATCTTAAGATGGTTCGGGTGTTTTCGATGATGAAATCAAGTGGAATGGTTCTTTAGAACGATCCTCAGGGAATAATCTAAACTAGTATCCAATCCAAATGATCAAATCCCTCAAAACCATGAATCACCAACTTCAACCCATGAGCCTCCATCTTTGAAACTTGGGGTCGTCAACTTCATTGTGGCGACCTCCATATGAACCTCTTGGAAACCCTAGCAAAGGTAGTGACTGCCACATTTGAACCTTGGGGTCGCCAACTCTGTTATGGCGATCACTAGAAAAAAAATTTAAAAACTTCTTTTTGTGGCGACCGCCAACTCTAGAAACCTTGACGTGTCCCAAAATGTGCCAGCATCTCATTGGTCAATGAACTCTATAAATACCATACCTCAGGTATGTTTTTGAGATAGATTTTGAGAGAGGGGTACTCTGCCAAAGTACCAAGAGAGTACGAGTCTTAACGCTGACACCTCGTGTCACGCCACGACATCCGGATCACGCGAAAGCCTACCAAAACACCCATTTATGAAAAATACATTTTTACAGTTGAATATCAAATATACAACATTGAATAAAAATTTTCCATAGTTCAACTCTCATCAAACTATAAATCATGCAATCTCATACATTAATAATAGTATCGCCTCAAGGCGTACAAAATCGGCCATCACAGGCATTACATGTAAAAGTACATGTACAAAAATAGGGAAAACTATAGCAAGTCTTCCATCACCTCTGCAACTAGGTCAACTCGTCATGATCACTTGAAAATATTTTTCAGAAAATTTCACACCGTGAGCCGAAGCCCAATAGAACATAGACAGTAAAAACTATAAAGCAGGCTATGTAATCTCACACAGATGGGCTCAACCACTGGAGCCTAAAAGGTTTTTCCATAAAAAACCAGCAGCTTTCCATCAAGCCTTCATGGGCCTCAAAACGGTTTTATCTCATAAAATTCACGTTTTCCATCCTTCAAACTATGCATATCATCCTAACCGATATCATGGCATAGTTAAGGGAAAGCAGTAAAATACAGAATTCTCCACTCAGGTCACACAACCGAGGAGAAAAAATGTAAATGAGATCCTATGTACCGACTCTGCCCTACAGACAAAGGTAACAACTGTAGACTCTCATTCATTACCCTGAACCCACAGGCTTGGTAATGATAAGCTCTATACAGAGTCATAACAACGTACTCAATTTACCGGTCGAGCACGAGGGTCCAGAGCACCCACCTACCACTCAATTTGCAAATTTCCATGACTGAAGGTACAGAGCACCTATTGCTTAATTTACGGGACCTGATCTCGAGGGTACAAAGCACCCAATACACTCAATTTACAGGGATTAAGCCGAAGGTACAGAGCACCTACTCTGCGCATGTTTCTGGACTTACACCGAGGAGCAATGAAAGCCCAACTCAACCAAATCCACCGTCATGGTACATCTATGGATAACATTTAAAAAGAACCACCGTAGTTCCACTACAAAAACCAGTAAAATAGATTATACACGCATGTATAAGAGATTCCATCCATCAACATGGAGATCTAAAACCATTTTCCACAAAACATTTGAAAAGGCTGAGACTCAACCCTGCGGGTTAGCTCCAAACCTCCAAAATCACGTTTTCACCGTTTTCACAAAATACAACGTTTTCAAACCACTTTTAAAACCACGGATGTCAACGCACTCGAATCAGGCATATAACCTAGAAAAAGGAGAAAAAACCCACTTTTACCCAAAAATCAAGGTTTACACATGAAAATCACGTTTTAAGCATTTCTACTCGGTGAAAACATACACAATTACATATATCACTCTTATACAGTAGTAGGGTCTAAAATTCTACCTCTGAGAGTTAAGAACTCGACGTCTCAAAACTGAATGGCGTCAGAACGAGAATTCGACTGGACATAAACGAAGCCCTCGGCCCCGATAGTAAGGATCCACAAAGGAATCTACAAAAACCCAAGCCCCAGGCCCTCCAATCTAGAGAGAAGGAGGAGAAAAGGGTTTCTTAGGGCTGAAGAAACGTTTTTGTCTCAAAAACTCTGCCACTGCCGCTTTTATAGAAAATGGAAAATTACACAGTTTAGTCGACCTAACCATAGAATTCAGTCGACCGAACCCAGAAAAACCCGGTCGGTCGACCGAATTGGACCCCCCAGTCGACCGAACTCCTCCACAGAGGCGTACTGGAATTTGCTTTGTGGTTTTCAAGCCAAAAACCATCCCAACTCACCTAGTCAAGGTTTTTGGTCCAAGCACAAGCCAAACGAGCCTCTATTGAACCCCCGAAAAGCATAAAACACATCTACACATGCTGTTCTACAACTTTAAGGCATAAACCATGCATCGATGCTATTCGTATACTGAAACAAACACATCAAATATATAAATAACACAAAAGAACAAGGTTTCGGGTCTCACAACTCTCCCCCCTTAAGGAATTTTGCCCCTAAAATTCACAACAGGTTAAGAGGAAAACAGGTCTGGATATCTAGCGCGCATCCACGACTCAAGCTCCCACGTCGCTTCCTCCACCCCGCGATGATGCCAAAGGACCTTGACATAAGCAATTGTTCTGCCCCGCAACACCTGCACCTTTGTATCAAGAATCCTCACTGGTCGCTCCTCATAAGTGGCATCCTCATCAATCCGCAGCTCCGCCCAATCTAACACATGCGAAGGATCAGGCTCGTACTTCTGAAGCATAGAAACGTGAAACACGTTATGCACTGATGCTAACTGAGGTGATAACGCCAAATGGTAGGTAACCTTACCTATCCTATCAAGGATCTCAAATGGTCCAATGAAGCGCGGCGATAGCTTCCCGCTACGACCAAACCTCATCACACCTCTACGTGGCGAGACCTTCAGAAACACATGATCTCCCACTGCAAACTCCAAAGGTCATCTCCTTTGATCTGCATAACTCTTTTGACGGCTTAGAGTTGCCAATAGGCGCTGGCGAATCACCGAAACCTTCTCCGTTGTCTCCTATTCCATGTCTAGTCCCAAAACTGTGGTCTCTCCCACATCTGTCCAACATACGGGTGATCTACACGATCTACCATAAAAAGCCTCATATGGTGCCATCCCAATACTGAACTGATAGCTGCTGTTGTATGCAAACTCTGCCAACGGTAGATGATCCTCCCACGAACCTCTGAAATCAAGGACAAAAGCTCTCAGCATGTCCTCTAGAATCTGTATAGTCCTCTATGACTGGCCATCTGTCTGGGGGTGAAAGGCAGTACTGAACGTCAAGTTCGTCCCCAAGGCCTCTTGTAGACTCTACCAAAAACGTTATGTGAAGCGCGGTTCTATGTCTGAAATAATAGACACTGGCACTCCATGCAACCTGACTATCTCTCTAACATACAACTGACTTAGTCTTTCCACTGAATCCTGCACTCGAATAGGAAGAAAGTGTGCAGACTTCGTCAACCTATCCACCACAATCCATAAGGCGTCGTGTCCCCTAGGTGACCGAGGAAGTCCTGACACAAAGTCCATCGTGACATGCTCCCACTTCCACTCTGATATAGGCAAGGACTGTAGCAATCCTGCCGGCCTCTGATGCTCCGCCTTTACCTTCTGAAAGGTAAGGCACCGAGAAACAAACTGAATCACGTCTCTCTTCATCCCCGTCCAGAAGAACTGACGACGAAGGTCATGGTACATCTTCGTGCCTCCAGGATGCACAACAAGACGAGAATGATGACACTCATGTAATAACTCTGCTTGGCATGACTCTGGCACAAACAACCTACCTACCAATCTCAAACTCTGATCAGAACCCACAACCCATCCTGATGTATCCACGCCACTAGCAACGCGATCTCGTATCATCTGAGCCTCCTGATCCGTCTGCTGGAACTCTAGCACACGTACTATCAACGCTGGTCGAGTAACTACAAAAAATAAGATAGCACCCATCGCGATCTCTGTAAGGCACAAATCAAACTCCCCAACCTCTCGAAGTATGTCCCACTCACGTATAGCCACAGAAGCTAACGATCCGTGAGATCTCCTACTGAGCGCGTCAGCTACCACGTTGGCCTTCCCAAGATGATACTACAATTGAAAGTCGTAATCCTCTAATAACTCAATCCACCGTCGCTGGTGTAAATTCATGTCCTTCTGTGAAAATAAGTATTTTAAGCTCTTGTGATCAGAGAAAACCTCAAAATTCTCACCAAACTGATAGTGACACCATGTCTTCAAAGCAAAGACCACTGCTACTAACTCCAAGTCATGCGTAGGATAGGTCCGCTCGTGCGTCTTCAACTACCGAGAACCGTAGGCTACAACCTTACTCACCTGCATCAGAACACATCCAAGGCCGTCGTTTGAAGCAACACAGTACACGGTATAACCCAAACCTCACTCTGAAATGATCAAAACTAGCGGACTAGTCAATCTCGCCTCCAGCTCCTGGAAAGCTGACTCACAGGAGTCACCCCAAACTAACCCCACTCCCTTCCAAGTCAGACGTGTCATCGGTGCAGCAAGCCTAGCAAAGTCCTTCACGAACCGTCTATAGTAGCCTGCCAAACCCAAAAAACTGCATATCTCAAAGGCACTCTTCGGTTGCTCCAAATGGGTCACAGCATCTGTCTTCGACGAATCCACAGCGACTCCATCAGTAGTTACTACATGTCCCAAAAATCTCACCTCCGACATCCAAAACTCGTACTTTCTGAACTTCGCATACAAGCAGTGCTCCCTCAAGGTCTATAGCACGATCCGCAAGTGATCCTCGTGTGCCTCTCTAGTGGGCGAATATATCAGAATATCATCCACAAATACTACTACAAAACTGTCTAAGGATGGAAAATCCGATTCATCAAACTCATGAACGTAGCAGGTGTGTTCATCAGACCGAACGGCATAACCAGAAACTCGTAGTGACCATAGCGAGTCCTAAAGGCAGTCTTCGCTATGTCCTCGTCCCTAATCCTCAGCTAGTGATATCCTGATCCCAAGTCTATCTTCGACAAACAACTCAAACCCCTCAACTGATCAAACAAGTCATCAATCCTCGGCATCGGATACTTGTTCTTCACTGTCACCTGGTTTTAAATCCGGTAGTCAATGCACAAACGCAAGGATCCATCCTTCTTCTTGGAAAACAGAGCAAGAGCTCCCCACGACGAGGTACTCGGACGTATAAACCCCTCTCCAATAGTTCCTGAAGCTGTACCTTAAGCACACGCAGCTCAGTGGGTGCAAACCGAAAAGACGATATAAAAATGGGAGCAGCTCTGGGAACTAGATCAATAGAGAACTCTACCTCTCGGCACGGCGGCAACTCAAACAGATCATCAGGAAAGACATCAGGATAGTCGCACACCACCGAAGGTAACTCTCTTCGAACTCCTACCTCCTCATCCAACATAAGAGCTGAGAAACGGAAACTCAGGTTGCCCTGGTTTCGCACGAAATTGGGAAAAAACCTCAAACCCTTGTCCCGGTCTCCAACAAAATAGAAACGATCTCCAGCCGGTGTATAAATCGTCACTCTCTGTCGATCACAATCAATGAAGGCACGATAGGTGGTCAGCCAGTCCATCCCTAGAATGACGTCGAACGTAGTCATGTCTAGAATAACAAGGTTAAACTCTAAGCATCGACCGGCGACCTCCAACACTCAAGATCTGCAGACAAGGCTCAACTTCACACTCCCACTCACTGGGGTCTCTACACATAAGGTCTTGCCCAACCAGTCCATTTGTAACCCCAAAGCAGATGTGAAAGCAGATGATATAAATGAACGTGATGCTCTAGTGTCGATAAGAACACTGGCCCATGATCTGAAGACTAGAAGAGTACCTCTGATCACGGAGGTGGTAACAGCAGCATTGGGTATGACCGGTGCTCGAGAAGAACTGGGCTCTGCAAGAACGTAAGCTCTGGCCGATCCACTGTGGCCCTGCACTATAGACTGTCTGCCGGACTGCACTGAAGCTCCTCCCTCTGTAAATCGAGACGTTTGAGCTCTAGGCTGTGAATACATCTGTCTCCCTTGGCCTGATGGAACTGCTGGAGCTCCTGCTGCACTCTAAATGCTCCCTCCCTGAGGACAGTTCCTCCTGATGTGCCCACACTGCCCACACTCAAAACATATCGGTGATCCTCTCTCTGGCACCTGCGACTGTGACTGAGACTGGGCCTGAACAGGCGCTGCACTCCTGTACTCCGCTGCACGATGCCCTGGCCACTGGCATCTATGACAAAGAGCCCTCTGATCCGACCTTCCCGTTGAAGCTATGGGAGTCCTAGATGTAGAAGACTGTGACGAATACGACCCCACCGGGTGAGAACTCGGACTTGATGTCCATCGGCGCTTGTTCGCCCTGCGCCCCTGCTCCTGTGAGCATCCCCCACTTTGCTGTCCCCGACTATCTCTGTCTTGGCGCGTCTCATTCAGAGTATCCTCCACCTTCATGGCGGTTTCCACATACTCTGTAAAAACCTGCAGCCTGAGTGCGAACACTCTGTCTGGAATAGCGGGTCTCAAACCCCTCTCAAATCGTTTCGCATGAAACTCATCAGTAGGCACAATCTCATGTGCAAATCTAGATAGGCTAGTAAACTCAACCTCATACTCAAGCACTGTCATTGTCCCCTGCGTCAGAAACAGGAAGTCCTGTCTGTAGCGATCCCTCAGAGTCACTGGAAAGTATTTCTCCAGAAATACCTTCATGAACGCATCCCTGGTGCCTGCCACTGTGGTCTTGGCGAACTTCCACCACATATGAGCACTCCCTCTCAGTTGGAAGGCGGCACATATAACCCTCAGATCATCTTCCTCAATCTGAAGCGAATCAAGGATCCTGGTGACCAGCTCTAGCCACTCAGTGGCAACCGTGGGATTGGGATCCCCAGAGAATGTAGGAGGGTCAAGGCGGCAAAACTCACGCATCGCTACCATTGCCCTCGGCTCAGGTACGGTCTCTCTCCCCGCAGTAGCCTCAGCCAGTTGCTGGATGGAGCCGACCATCTCACGTAACAGATCTCCCTTAGCAACAGGTCCTTGGGGTGCATTAGCATCCCCAATATCTGGAACTGGAACGTCCCTTCGGCCAATACCACGGCCACGGCCTCAACCTCAGCCTCGTCCTCCCCGCGTGGACATAATTCTATACGAAAGCAACATAACAGGATAAGAATCCATACAACTTGTTATTGCTAACGTAAAGGATAGATAAGCATGCTAACACATAGCCACGTAATATCATGTCATCACATCTCACATACCGAGGAGAACCAACAAGAAAGACTTATCCATCTAGATAACCTACTTAGATTCCTTACTAGAAATCACGTCCGCAAAACGCGTCTCTAACATGGCTCTCAAGTATGTTAACCCAAATGCCCGAAAGCAAGATTAATCAATCCTAAGGTCCAACCTCCATTCCCACATATACACCACAAGCTATCATGCTATGTTAGAAAAACGTTATAACACATGCAATTAAGCACACATACATCCTCACATGGTGATGTACCCTCTTTTCCATGGCTCATAGGTATTTGAACCCAGAGCTCTGATACCAAGTTGTCACGCCCCGACATTCGGGTCACGCAAAAGCCCACCAAAACACTCATTTATGAAAAAAAGGTTTTTACAGTTGAATATCAAATATACAACATTGAATAAAAATTTTCCACAGTTCAACTCTCATAAAATTATAAATCATGCAATCTCATACATGAATAATAGTATCGCAGTAAGGCGTACAAAATCGGCCATCACAGGCATTACATGTAAAAGTACATGTACAAAAATAGGAAAAACTACAGCAAGTCTTCCATCACCTCTACAACTAGGTCAACTCGTCATGATCACCTGAAAATATTTTTCAGAAAATCCCACACCGTGAGCCGAAGCCCAATAGAACATAGACAGTAAAAACTGTAAAGTAGGCTATGTAATCTCACACACATGGGCTCAACCACGGGAGCCTAAATGGTTTTTCCATAAAAAACCAACAGTTTTCCATCAAGCCTCCACGGGCCTCAAAACGGTTTTATCTCATAAAACTCACGTTTTCCATCCTTCAAACTATGCATATAATCCTAACAGATATCATGTCATAGTTAAGGGAAAGCAGTAAAACACAATTCTCCACTCGGGTCACATCTAGCCGAGGAGACAAAATGTAAATGAGATCCTATGTACAGACTCTGCCCTACAGACAAAGGTAATAACTATAGACTCTCATCCATTACCCTGAACCAACAAGCTTGGTAATGATAAGCTCTATACGGAGTCACAACAGCATACTCAATTTACAGGTCGAGCCCAAGGGTCCAGAGCACCCACTAACCACTCAATTTGTGGATTTTCACGACCGAAGAAACAGAGCACCTACTGCTTAATTTACGGGATCTAAGCCCGAGGGTACAAAGCACCCAATACACTCAATTTACGGGGACTAACCCGAAGGTACAGAGCACCTACTCTGCGCACGTTTTTAGACTTACACCGAGGAGCAATGGAAGCCCAACTCAACCAAATCTACTGTCACGGTACATCTAGGGATAACATTTAAAAAAAACCACCGTAGTTCCACTACGAAAACAAGTAAAATAGATTATACACGCATGTATAAGAGAACCCATCCATCAACATGGAGTTCTAACACCATTTTCCACAAAACATTTGAAAAGGATGAGACTCAACCCCGCGGGTTAGCTCCAAACCTCCAAAATCACGTTTTTCACCGTTTTCACAAAATACCATGTTTTCAAATCACTTTTGAAAACCACGGATGTCAACACACCCGGATCATGCATATAACCGAGAAAAAGGCGTAAAAACTCACTTTTACCCAAAAATCAAGGTTTACACATGAAAATCACGTTTTAAGCATTTCCACCCTGTGAATAATACACAATTACATATATCACTCTTATACAGAAGTAGGGCCTAGAATCTTACCTCGGAGATGCAAGAACTCGATGTCTCAAAACTGAACCGCATCAGAATGAGAATCCGACCGGATATATACGAAGCCCTCGGCTCCGATAGCAAGGATCCACAAAGGAATCAACAAAAACCCAAGCCCCGCCCTCCAATCTAGAGAGAAGGAGGAGAAAAGGGTTTCTTAGGGCTGAAAAAACATTTTTGTCTCAAAAATTCCGCCACTGCCGCTTTTATAGAAAATGGAAAATTACACAGTTCAGTCGACCGAACCATAGGGTTCAGTCGACCGAACCTAGAAAAACCAGTTCGGTCGACCAAACTAGACCCCCTAGTCGACCGAACTCCTCCACAGAGTCGTACTGGAATTTGCTTCGTGGTTTTCAAGCCAATAACCATCCCAACTCACCTAGTAATGGTTTTTGGTCCAAGCACAAGCAAAACGAGCCTCTATTGAACCCCCGGAAAGTGTAAAACACATCTACACATGCTGTTCTACATCTTTAAGGCTTAAACTATGCATCGATGCTATTCATATACTGAAACAAACACATCAAATATATAAATAACATAAAAGAACAAGGTTCCGGTTCTCACACCTTACTGCTTTGCCAAAGTACAAGTCTTTGTACATTGATACTCTGCCGAATTCTTGATTCATCGATTGGAATTAGAACATTCTCTAAGGATTGGACGGTTAATAACCATTCCGCGACTTGAGGAAACCCCGGATAGTAGCAATTTAGGTATTTTGTCTAGATCCCCAATCGTTCTTCCTCCATTTCTTCTCTTTTGGAGTGGTCGGGTTAACTTCAATCATTTATGATGCTTGTGTACTGATCTAGCTATTCTATCTAGTTTGTTGAATTATAAGTATGTGATTACTCATGATAAGCAGGATTAGTTTAATTTGATTGATATTTGTCACCATCAATGTAGTCTTAATTTCACTTTATTCACATTGCACACCCGCACTTAGAATACTGTTATTTCTCAATTTATTAAAATAGTGCAAATATATTTTGCAATTGCAATTTATGATATCGTAATTGTTACATTTGGTGTACTAACATTCATATGGTCGTAATCATTAATATTTCGCTCGTATCATAATATTTTCTAGTTAAATAGCAACTGTTACATCCTTATGTAGTAAATGTTACTTTCATAGATTTAATTTTATTTCTTTTCTTTTATATTTCGTTGATCACTAAAATGAAATTCATAGTAAATCTTTGATATTATCTTAATTTTATTTAAATAGCATTTCTTATATTTTTGTTATATTTTAATGAAATTCGTAATAGATCTTTTATAGTTTAATTTCTTTTTAGTACCATCTTTTATTACTCACTATATTGATAATCAGCATGAAATCTGCATTCAGTTAGAGTTTAAGGATTTTGGGGCATGTTTTTGTTTATTTTGTTTAAAATCATATTAGTGTAATTTTTAGGTTATTTGGTGATATTGCATGCGATTTGCTCCATATATCCTTTAGTTAGAAATTGCATGCTCTAGGACTTTGGATTTTCTTTTGCTACTTGTTTCATTTGGTATTCTATATACATATGTTATGTATTTTTTTCTTTACTTGATTTTGGTTGTTTTCTCTTTGCCTCTATTTTCTGTATTTACATGCACTTGAAAAATCTAATTACGAACCAATGATAATTAGTAGAGGCCAACCTCACGACTGGGCGAACAGGGTGCCTAACACATTTCCCAGTTCATAGCTTAGCCCCTAGGCCCTTTTTTTTCCTGGTTAACGTTTTAAAGATTAGTGGCTCATTTTGTTTTTCTTGATTTTTCACAAAAACCAAGTGGCGACTCCATTTTTCATAAGAAAAGTTTTCAAAATTTGGCTTTCAAGATGTAAAAGTATTTTTTAAACATTTCTTGAATTCCCTTATTTTTTAACACAAAACCCAAAATCTCGGTGCCACGGTATTTTCTGACGACTTCACTAGAGACTTGTTTTGCAAAATAAATAAGCAGGCTAGACTTGAAAACATCATTGTTTCTTAATATGAATTTCTAATTTGCATTCTCGCACGCATTTGTATTGTTCTCAGCCCTCTGCCTGGTCGACCCGATACCCCGATTAGTTTATTGTCTCGGGGCTATGTTGGGGAGATAAGCAAGCCTTACTGGTTGCACGCTTTCATAGGGACGGTAAAAGAGTTCTTGTGTACCGCTTAATCATGTCCTGCACCACACTAAGCATAAGAGATATATACTCGACTCTATTCAGAAGGTACCCTGATCATTGACCAAAACCTGCCTTTTTCTGTATGTAATTGCTTAAAACCTGCCATTAGCTATTGTCCCGGTAGGATTATTTGTTTTTTTTTTTGATTGTATGTTTTGCTTGTGTTTGTGTAGGACCTTTGTTTGTTTGTTGGATTAAGATAGTCTCTCTCCCGGGTTTCGACTCTGGTCTTCTTCTGGGGTTCCTTCCTTTTAAAATAGTTTCTCTCTTGGGTCATTGCCCGGTTTTTGATCTATTGGTCTAGAATCTTGGGTCCTGTCCTGATTGTTAGCTTAGGCCTTGTTGTTGGTTTATGATAGTTTTCTCCCTCTCGAGTTTTCCCTTACTTGTTGGTTTTATAGCCTCAGCACCGTTTATGCTCGTCTTCTTGAATCCCCATCTAGGTTCTTGTTTTGAGATCTCGTTTGGCTTAGAGCTGTTTTCTTACCGGAGTACTGCTAGTTTTTCTTTTAGAATCTTTTTTTTGGAATTTTGTTGGTCCCTTGCTCGGTTTTCGTGTTGGTTCTTGGGTGTTGGGGGATTTCAGTCGTTATGATGCCAGTATGGACCTAACATGGGCATATTTCTACTTTGTGATTATATCTGTTAGGGTTGGTATACTGAAAATCATATTTTTAGTATTTAATTTTATTTTAATAAAATTAATTTTTCATTTCATTAGAATCTTTATGAGTAATATGTGTATCCTTTCTTTAATGTTATGTATGGATGTTCGATATTCTATATAGTATTTAATCTGGTGTGTAGAATACGGCTTGCACATAGAAAATCAGATTTTAGGTTCTTACAGAATATAAGTTTTATGTTCACAGTTTAGATGGAAATGGACATACATTCAGTACGACTATAGTACAGAGTTTTAGTAGGCCTGCCTTGGTTACGGAGAATATATAATAGCATCGTCTATTGTTCCTACTCGCTGTGCTAGTACATTTTGTGTGTACTGAACGGGACATTTGGGATAATTAATTTTATACTGACTATATAAATTAATTCACACCCCAAGGTTATTATAAATAGTGCTTAACCTCTTAATCTTGAAATAATTATTAATTTGCGTATATTTAATATTCTTTATTTTGATTCATTAGAGGGTGCGATCTTATATGGGTTTATATTCCCAATGAGTTGGATAGCGGTATTATTTATGTGGTGAATATTAATTATTCACGAAATCTACATCCTGAAAAATCAGGATTGATGATGCCCCTTTAAAGAAGCATATAATTTTTAATCGAGTCAAATCTTATAAGTAAATTTGATTATTCAGCGGTCAAATAAGTTAAGCGGAAGGGCTTAAGAAATTTAAAAATGCTGATTAAATTAAATTGTCAGTAATTAAATTTAATTGGCAGGAATCGGGAATCTTAACGTTGGGAGAAATGTTAAGCATTTAATAACAGAAGCTCAATGCAAGATGATCTTAAGATTATGGGTCAGAGTGCAATATAGTTCTTTAGTGGTGTGAACTGTAATTCAATGTTTTATGAAAATTGTAGAAATCACTATTAGTTTTTCATAATTGCAGAAATCGCTCGTTGGTAACTGTGTTTCACTGGAAGTCTAACTCATAATTACTCCCTAGATCCCTGCTGTAGCCCTATATATACGCGGGTAGGCTAAACCAATTTGAGATTGATACATCATCATCAGATAGTTCATATCTCATATATTATTATGATATTATTTTTATCTTTTAAGACTTAAATATATCGGGGTTCTGTCGGTACGAGTTCTTAGAGGATCGTAGTCCACACTACGTTCGAGGATCGCGTAAGAGAATACAGTAGAAGATCTGACTGGAATTTTAACTCGGAATCAAGTCGTAGTTGAAGATTGGATCGACAAGAGGTATTCATCTAAATTAACTTTGGTTGCACGGGTTTATTTTTTATCATTCGACGTCAAAATTTTTATCTGGAGCCCGTTTCGGCGTTTACCCATCCAGTTAATTTTTTACCGATAATCGTTTTTTAAAAATAATGATCTTGGCAGTATTGCCTCCAACAATAATGGGCATATATTTTCACTAAACCACTAAATGAATAAAGATTTATTTTAATTCGAAGAGAATTAAGTTTATTACATATTTGGGAAGTGGTGTGAACATAGTTTCCTCTTATTTTTAAAAGATTAAAGCAGTTTTGTTTTCTAACAGAGGAACCTCAGTCGATTCCATGTTTAGTAAACTGACCTGTCTCGCGACCAAATCGCCTAAAAGCTTCAGCATCTCAGTCGATTGACTTGCCCTATTCAGTTGACTAAACTCTCAGGAATTTTAAACCCTAGGATGACCGACCTGCACATCAGGCTATATTTTTTCATTTTTCACTCTCAGCTTCTCTCTTCTCACTCTCGGTTTCATTTAGTTTTTCCTCCAAACAGGTAACAACCCTGCTCGGGCCCTAGTATTAGTAATGGATAGTCCATGAGGTCATAAAATATAAAAGAGATTCAAAATCCTAACTCGAACCGAAAACCCAAAGTTCAGCCCAAAAATCCTAAAAAAGTCCAAAACACAGGTAACAAAATCCTAGCATCCAGAGAATCTCCTAGCATTCTAAATGAAGTAAATATCATGAAATAATGAATTAAAAATAAAAAATCCTCATAAATAGGGTAAAA
>JAUMHN010408008.1:0-14835 GCA_032360265.1 Heliamphora ciliata
ACTACCAGTAATAACAATGTCATCCACATACACGACAAGTAATATGCAACCAGCGGAGGTATGGCGAAAGAATACCAGGTGATCCTTTGCAAACTATCGAAGGCTAAACTCCTGTACAACTGAACTGAAACGAGCAAACCAGACTCTAGGAGACTGCTTCAAACCATACAATGAGCGCCTCAAACGATAGACCTGATTAGGAGACCCCCCTGAGCAACAAAACCGGACGGTTGCTCCATATAGACCTTTCTCCAAATCACCATAAAGAAAGGCATTTTTCACATCAAGTTGAAACAAAAGCCACTGATAGGATGCAGCCAAAAACAAGAACCGAACAGAGGCTATCTTGGCAACGGGGGAGAAGGTATCAAAGTAGTCAAGTCCATATGTCTGAACATAGCCCTTGTCCACTAAACGGGCTTTCCACCTCTCAAGAGTGCCATCAGAATAAAGTTTGACAGTATATACCCACTTACAACCAATAGCTGTCTTACCAGGAGGAAGACTCACCAGGTCTCATATATAATTAGTCTCAAGAGCATTCATCTCCTCAAATATATCCTTGCGCCAACTTGGAAGAGAGAGCATCTACAACAGAGTAAGAAAAAGTATGCTGATCAAGTGTAGTAATGCCTTGCTGGATAGTGGCAGGCAAACCATGATAAGATATAGTATAAATAGGGTGATCTCGACAACTACGATAAGACTTGCATAAAGCAATAGGAGGATCACTTACCTGATCAGGAACCAGATCCAGCTGAGAAGACACTGACTCAATTAGAGGAGAGATGATGGGGTCTAGTGAAGACGATGATTCTGAGGATGATGATATCACAGGTAAAGCCGGGGCAACAAGAGAAGACTCCGCGGTAATATCAACTGAAGGCGGGAGAAAATGCCACTGGTAACTCAGTGGAGGAAGGATACATCAGAAACCGCGTTAAACCGTTATCAACAGTGGAGGAAGGTGTAGTAGCTTGGCTATAGAATGAATCAAATTCAACAAAGACCACGCCTCGGGAAATTATAAACCGTCTCAACGCTAGACTGTAACAGCGATATCCTTTCTGTGTCTTAAGATATCCCATGAAAGCACACTTGAGTGCACGAGCATCGAGCTTGGTCACCTGCTGCCGAGTATCTCTCACATAGCAAACACACCCAAAAATCTTGAGTGGCAATGAAAAGGGAATCTACTGAGGATGTAAAACTGACAAGGGTGTAGCACCATGTAGAACAGAGAATGGCAATCTATTAATAAGATAGCATGCTGTCAAACTATATTGGATACTACTAACAAAGGGTCGGCGAAGGTAAACAGAGGGTCGGCGAAGGTAAACAGAGGGTCGGCGAGAGAGATAGAGGGTCGGCGAGTGCTGTCTGTTGGTCGTCAATGGCTGTAGAAGGGAAGACAAAGGGTCGGCGAAGGTGAACAGAGGGTCAGCGAGAGAGACAAAGGGTTGGCGGGTGCTATGGGTTGGTCGGCGATGGCCGTGGAAAGGTCGACGAGGGTCGACGAAGGGCGATGGTGGTTGTCGATGGTGTTTCGGTGGTCAGCGGTGAGGTTGCGTTGGTCGTCAATGGTGTTTCAGTGGTTTAGGTGGTTGTGCGACAGAGAGAGGGTCGCGGGAAGGTGGCTAGGGTTTCAGGATGGTGGAAGCTAGGGTTTCGGGATGGTGGCTACTGTCAACAACAGTGGAGGGGGCTAGGGTTTGGTGGCTGAGAGACTAGGTTTCATGGTGGCTCTGATACCATGTTAGAAAAGGTAAAATAATAGAAAGCCAACGTACTAAACCGGTAGGCAAACAATATTATTTATATTAAACACAAACGAGCACCATTACATCCATGCACCCACACACATAATTATAACTATAATAAGCTACCACTAATAATAACAAATAATAATAAGAATAATATGCTACTACTAACATATTTTACTGAATTCCCACAGGGAACAAATATTTCTATCTATCAACATAATAGGTTGCCACAGAAGCCACTTTCATGTCTGGTTATGAAATGAATGCACAAATATACCAAAAATATATACATCCATTATCAAAACAATATATTTTAACAACAGCTATACCACAAATTCTCCGTCCTGTAGAGTTTTGAACATTTGTTATCAGAACTCAAAGAGCACAATTTTCCTAATATTGTCAGGGAAGATGTTGGGGAGCCTAAAAGGATCTGACACAATAAAAAAAAAACAAATGAACAAACAAGTACCCAAAAAAAAAATTGACTAAAAACATGTGGCTACTAATAGACCAAGCAATGGTAGGACATTGCAGTTTGGATCCGAGATCCAATTTTCGGATGTGGGGTAGTCCTAATTTTTCACCACATGCTTATGGTCTAGGACACCTCAAGCGCAGTAGCACCTCTTTAACACCCTACTTACATCGATCTCAAACTCTGTGTATGTAATTATAAATAAAATGAGAGAATTCAATGAGAAGTTATCCATTTGATCTCCATCATAATTACATAGGCTGAAAAGATAGAGGAGAATGAAATAGAAGTGATAAACCATAACAATATTGTAAAACCGACACTAGAGGATCATCTAAGCTAAGGATTTAAAGGAGCAAGATCAGTAATTTGACAATTCCGGTCGAATTTTGACTTGGATTTGCTACGTAATATCTATTTTATATTTGTAAATGCAAACGATAATATGAATTGTTCTCAAAGTTACAAATGTGTTCTGAAATTATGTGAATATACACAGGCTTCATAACTTGTCTTTCAAACATGCTTTATATATCTAATATATGCCATTCTCAAGAGTCCTCACACAAGAGGGACTATAATCTCTATCAGTCCTACTTTATACTTCAAGGCAATTCTCCCTAGTCACCCCAAGTAGTTTTATACTATGTAAATGGTGGTATGACCTATGTTGCATGAATTCGGGTACGAGTGTTGGGTGTGGATGTGTATCTAGGGATCAGACATATGAAATCTAAAAACTAAGGAAATACGGACTCGGCTAAAAAGTAACCCAAAATTATATATGGGTGCATGGATATAGAAAAAAATTAGTGAAGTAGCAATCCACAATAATTTTTCAGCTTTTTCAGGTATTTATTGGTTCATAGTTTATCTATACAGATTTATCACATCAGACATTTGTTTCCATCATTAATAGCTTTATTGCAAATAATAATTATAAGCTATGTATCTGACTTTAGTATATTAGCTTAACTCTTCACTATTATCTCATGATTGAGTCATGAGACCTTAGCCACGTCTGATAAAAAATAACTACACCCAACACATACCCTGTTCCCATACCTATGTCGTGTCGACACAGGTACTACGCCAAAAATAACAAGTCCTGTAACATAGTGTATAACCCATTAACAAGTCCAGGTCAACACATATTTCAACCAAACCTAGCATGCCCAAATAATGTGCATAATCTATCATATCTTGGTTTTTATTTCTTGCTATCCTAATGTACGTTAAATGGACTATAAAGTACCCGTGTCAAACACTCAATACTTAAACAAGGATCTGCAATACATATCCAGCATTTTTTGTTGTAAATTCACCTATAAAACATATATAGTAATTCGAATTTATTATAAAAATATGTATAAATTTTCATTTTATGCACGAAATACTCTATGGAACCTTGTAAACAATATTTACCCAAGAAGATAAAATAACTATATTAAAGAATATGTATATTTTGACGTGTCACAGTATCCTCGATATCACATTATTATGTTTTAATTATGAAATGTTTTCTTATCAAGAATTTATATTGCTAACTTATTGTATGTTTTATTTTCATCATAGAAATCTAGCTTCCAATATCCATGGAAGACCTACTCCGATGTTGTGATATTCACTGGGCCATGTCGCATGCCTAGAACTTCAAATGTTCACGAAAGGAGACAAATAGATGACCATGTTTGAATGAGTTGACATTTCACACACATGGAGATGATACTTGGTGTGACTTTTTAGGACTTGTATTTAGTTTTGTTGTAAATCTATAGTTACATTACCAAGATTGCCACCTTTGCTTGGACACGAAGTAAATAATAGGAGTTCAACCCTTTCATTTGTATATTGGCACCAGCTCTGATTGATGACCGCACTGTTCACCCTTTATAATAACTAATGTGCATCCTCCATAACATAAAAACACTTATTGCTCAGAACAACCAAGCCTTTGCTAACAATTGTTGCTCGCCAGTCATGTTCCCAATTCTGCATATGATTTGGATTGCAGATATGACAGTCGTCGAGCCAGTCATGTTCCCAAAGTCTGGCCAGTCAACCATTTCAAGCATGTACATAATATCAAAATTGATCATCTTCGAGGGAGTTCAAGGCCTAATTGACTGGGGAATCAATTAGGGGAAGCCTTTGAAATATACAAAATTAAGCTGGGATTATACTTCCTCTCTTTTTTCCCCTCTAACTTCTCAACAGAAAAAGCTAAAGGATATAAAACAGACGTTACTTAGACAATGCCGACTAGCACTTCAACCACTGAAATAGCAGCAAATTTTGAAAAGAAACCTCAATGATAAAAGCACATGCTTCAAGGCTGAATACAAATAAGAGCCAGAACCGAGACACTCTAAAACCCTTGAATAAACAAATAGCGATAAGGTATACCGATTGAAGTTTCATGGTTAGTATAAACATTAAGCAATGCAAGATACATTTTGACAAACAAAAAAAAAAAAAAAAACCACTAAGAGGCATGGCCGAGCAGCCAAAAACAGCAAGCTGGATTTTTGCTCCTTCACACCAGGAACTAAACCCAGCCTAGGGATAATATTTATCATTTCTGAGGCATTATATATTTCTTTCATGTCATGATCCATCAAATGTACAAAAGCAATTTCCTAACCCTTGCTAAACCAAAAATTAAAAATTAAAAATTTGCAATCAATAGAAGAAAAATGAATTACTTGCTACATTATTCTAATGAAAATTCGCAGCAGTAACTTTATATAAATCATCTAAAAAACGATAGTACCATAAAAACAAAGTTCAGTTTGTTACCACATAAGAAAAGAGAAATTACAAATGCATCACAGTGAATATCATTCACAAATACATTCCCAAGAAAAGGGCAGATTCAGATACAAGAGCCAAATATCATGTGTACAACTGTATTACAAAATCACACACATGTACACACCTTGTTAAGATACGTATTTTATGCATACTTAAGGCTGGATTAGTCTTTCTTCGTCATTAGGGTGGCTTTTTTATAAGAGTAAATAAGATTTTATAAAAGGGCATTAAGGGAATGCATATGGGTAAGAGGGAAATACCCTTCATAACACGGGAAAATGACAAAAAGAGCTTACACAAGAAAAAGCTAAACCAAAAAAACCCCTTCAATGAGAAACATCACAAGGACGAACTCTATCAAGTCAACTGTTTAATCGAGTGAGTACGTTCCATGCTCAAAAAGTCAGCTATACAAATTACAAAGAAACACACACTTCAATCTATGCAACGACGACTCAATCCCAACAAAAGTCATCTATTACGCTCCAGTCATAACAACTACATCAAACACAAAGGACCAGAAGCCACACCCTCCTCCTCCTTGGAATTCTCCCCTCCCATGTAACTTGACAAAACACTAATCATCTCCTTCTCAAAAACCCTATCCACTCCCAAGAGTTACAAAACAAATTTTCACAACTCTTTGCCGAACTTGTAGTGAATGAGAAATTGAGAAACTAACTTTCCCTCCTTATGCAAACAACACCAATTAGATAATACATGCCCCCTCTAAATTAAGTTATAAATTGTTAAAATTTTCTCATGCACAGTAGACATGCTGAAGAACACTATCTTCGAAGGAGGTCTCGCCGTTCAGACACTTCTTCATGAAATGGGTGCCCTAATACAACTTTATCTAACTAAATTCACCCCTCCTCCCACTCTACTATGATTACACAAAACCCCAAAAATGATGACTAGTTGGTCTTGTTCCCAATCCTGTACATCCCAACTCAGCCTGATGCCCCATAAAGAGATGCCAAAGGCCCTCCATCCATCTTCTGCAGCTAAATCGTCTCTATCTCTTGCCAAGATGGCAAGGAAAATCCTTCAAGGGCCCTAACAACACACTCAACATCAAACCAAAAACCTAACCCTATCCCCATTCCCAACCTCAAAAGAGATGAGTTTGGGAAGTCATCCCAAACCTTACTAATGCCCTTCCACAAGCCTCTACCATACGATGAAGACACTTGGCTTGTATTACCCTCCTCCAAGAACTATCCATCTCCGAAGCAAATCACCAAAACCACTTTGCTAAAAGATATTTAATAAAACCAACCTGTTGGTGTCTACACCCCCTTCATTCACAAAGGAACAACCAGTATTCCAAACTAACAAATGGTATATAGAGTCATCGCCAATCCCTCCAAATAGAAAAGTCACCCTGCAACTTCTCTAACTTCATAGCTATGGAACGCCAAATTGTATGAACTGACAAAAAGTATGTCAGAAGTCTGGAAATTGTACTTCTAAGGTGGGTAAAACTCTACACACTTAGAGGGATATTGTTGTTTCCACAAAATTAGTGTTATTTTTAATTATGAAAACTTAAGAAAAATATAAAATTTGTAAGTATTTGTAGAAAAATAGTAATGAGTTAAGAAAAATTTAGAGTAATTTATAGATTTGTCGATTGTGATGTGCTTAAGAGTTTGTAAATGATAACTTTATTCTCTTTATCTCACAGTATAACTTATCCCACAATCCTATCAATAATACCATCTCCAATAGGATAATTCTGCAATCAAACTTGTATTAGTTTTGTGAGAGAACCAACAACATAGTTACTACCAACATAGCAACATGGATCACTACTACAAACGAAGACTACCCAAATCAGTAAATTACACACCGAAGCAAACCTTGTTCAGGATTTTAGAAACAAAAGCAACCAAAGGACAGTGAGGTGGAGAAAATGGGGGGGGGGGGGGGGGGTGGGGGGGTGTGAGAGAGAGAGAGAGAGAGGATTTAAGCGAACCTGAAAGGTGTGAGCCGGCAGTTGCCATCCATGTTTCCTCACCATAACTGCCCAACTATCTCTTGCAGCACCACGAAAAGGTAAAATTGGGAAAACTTTCAGACCTAAAACACCTAGCAAAGAAAACAAAACCCTAACCCACGCCCACTGAGAGAGAGAGAGAGAGAGATTTACCCTTCACTGCAATCCGGAAATAAGACAATTCCAGAAAATAAAATACAATAAAACAAAAGTAGAGGCAACAATTGATTTGGCGGCTGTACTAGGCAGCCCATAGAGTAAGGGGAGAAGAAAAATCGAAAATATAACACGGGAAACACAAATAAAATAGTCAAAAGTTGAGTTCCTGAGAAAGCTACCTGAGGGAGGGGGTAAGAAAGAGGAATGGGTATTGGGTAGTAAATCAGTGGGTGTGTTCGACAAGGAACGAATGAAACCAAAGCTTTGAGAGTTTGAGAGACAGAGATTGTGGGGGTTGACGGACAGATGGTCAGAATCTCAGACGGACAGACCTGCGAGGCTGCGATGTGGGTAGGTATGGCCAGCCACTTTATAAGAGAGAGAGTTGGGCGATATATTGGTGAGCCCGGTTACGGATATTCGAGGTGTTTGTCAAAATTTATGCCGTTAGTTTTTAGCTTTTTAATTTTTATTTTAGCATTATGTTATAAATTTTTCTTTAAATACTTTATAAATTTTTTTATTTTAGTTATAAATTAAAATATTTATTAAAAACTTACAATTTTTATTTTAAACTATAATCTAAAAATTATTAATTTTAATAATACCAAACACATAAAATATTTTTGGAGGATTAGAACTTGCACAAGCCTAAGGCCATTTTTGGGATAATTGCTTGGGTGAGATATTTTTGGAGAATTAAAACTTACATAAAATAAGCACATGAATGCTTATGTTGCTTATATTAATTTTTTTCGTGAATTTTTTTATATTTTAATTAAAAAAATAAAAAAAAATTAATAAGTTAAATTTTACGTTACTTATTTTTGTTTTTAGTGAATTTGTTTATTTTTTAATTAAAATTGTTTATTTTTTTAATTTATCTCATCAAGACAATTTAAAAAAGTAAAAAATAATTAAAATTTGAAAAAATTAAAAAAAAAAAACAAACTTAAGAAATTTTAAGTCACAGAAAACAGGGATCACTTCGCCACTCACAGGGCTTGAATTTGCCACCATCACAATGGGCAAGGAAAAATGCCAACTAAAGGCGGAAAAAAAAACTTTTAAGCCTTATTATTTGACATTTTAAAAAAATTAACTAATTTTTTTACTTTTTCAAAAAAAAAGGTTTATTCATGTCCTAAATATTCTAATTTTTTTTAATAAAATTGTTAGGAATACATACAAAAAGTCATATTTTTATATAATGAATTTTGATATTTATTTTTTTTATAGTAAAATCAATTATTTTTATTTTAGATAGAATATGTATGAATAATGTTTGCAGTTCGTTTTTTGCTTAATATTATGTATGTATAACTTTTATTTTACACAGTAGATGATCTGGTGTGTAAAGTTCGACTTACACATAAAAGATCATATTATCGGTTCTTGTAACAAAATAAATTTTTTTTCACAATCTTAAATGAAATTGGGCACACTATCGATAAAACTATAGTACACAATATTTTAGTAGGTCTGTATTGATTATTAGTAATAGTATAGTTCTAACTCATTATACTAATATAATTGATGTGTATTAAACATGACCGTTTTGAGATTTTATACTGACTGTATAAGATAATTAATATTTCATGATTATTATAAGTTCTTACGCTTTTAATTCTGAAATAATCAATAGACACATTATTTAGTGTTTATTATTTTGATTCATAAAAAAGTGAGACCTAACAGTATTACATATATAGTAAATATTAATTATTAACGAAATTCATGTCTTAGTATAAGGTAAACACATATCTTGAGGTAAACTTACAAGAATTCTTGTCAGACTCGAAATCCGAGTCAGTGTACCCCAATGGTACTAGGCTGTCTGTATGGTAAACCAACATATAATCCTTAGTTCTTTTCAGGTACTTGATTATATTCTTTACCACAGTCCAATGCTCCTGCTTTAGGTTAAACTAATATCTGCTAACCATGTCAATAGCAAAGCAGATGTCGGTCTAGTGCAAAGTATAGCATATATGAGGCTTCCTACTACCGAAACATAAGGAACCGCCTTCATCTTCTCTATCTCATCAGGTGTCTTAGGACACTAATTCTTGGATAGAGTGATTCCATGCCTGAAAGAGAGAAATCATTTTCTTGGAATCGTGCATGCTAAAATGAGTAAGGATATCATCGATATATTTTTCTTGTAATAAGCTCAACATCTTTTGTTCCCAATCTTGCCCGAGCTTGATCCCAAGGATGTGACTAGCTTCTCCCAAATCCTTTATATCGAACTATCCAGATAATCATACTTTAACTGTAGATAATGCCCCCACATCGTTTTCGATGAGAAAAATATCATCTATATAAAATATTAGGAACATCACCACGGTTTCATCACGCTTCTTGCATACACTGGACTCATTCGGACTCTGATCAAAACTGTAAGACTTTATGGCTTGATCAAACCAAGTGTTCCAAGACTTCGATGCCTGCTTAAGTCCATAAATGGATCTCTTCAACTTACAAAACATGTGTTATTGGCCCTTTATAATAAGTCTGTCTGATTGTATCATATAGATACACTTATCAAGACTTTCGTTAAGGAAAGCTGTCTTGACATCTATTTGTCTGATTTAGTAATCGAAATGAGCAGCAATGGATAAAAAAATTCGGATAGACTTAAACATGGCTATCGGCAAAAATATTTTCTCATAATCGATCCCTTCTTTCTGAGTAAACCCTTTAGCAACAAACCTAGTTTTAAAGGTTTCAACCTTTCCGTCTACTCCTCCCTTATTCCTGTAAATCCACTTGCATCCAATAGATTTTATCCCTTCGGGTGGTTCTACAAGTTTTCAAACCTGATTGGAACACATAGATTCCATCTCTAAATTCAAAACCCTTTGTCAAAGATCTGCATCTTTATCCTGAAGTGCTTCATTGTAGTTACAGGGCTCGGTATCTAGTTCTGTCGGGATTTTGTCAAAACACTCTCCCAAAAATATATACCGATCAGGTTGATGAACAACCCTCCCATTAGGACGAGGCACTACATGTGTCTGTGTACTAGTAGTAACACGCTATGCAAGATCCGAACCCTGTGCATCAGCACCCTGTTCTTGATTTGCACATGTCTCGATAATCCACCCACTATGACGAGGTAATAGAATATCAATAACTTGTGATTTCTCTTTCGTTTTATTAGTATTTTCTTTCAGTTCTTTCAGAATAATATTATTTTTGGGCCTGTGGTCCATAGTATAATTTTCTTTCAAAAATTGGGCATTAGTGCTGACAATAACCTTCTGTGTCACGCTCTAAACTCCAGGATCACGCGAAAGCCCACCAAACACCGTTTATAAAAATAAGACTTGTAGTTGGAAAATCATCAACTCAAAAATATAACATTTGGATAAAGGATTTCCAATGTTCAACTCTTATAAACAGTAAACATGCATTCTCATACACGAATAAGTATTTCGCCTCAAGGCATACAAAACTCGCCTTCTGAAACAAGCATCATATGCAAAAGTACATGTCACAAAAACAGGAAAAACTATAGCAAGTCTTCTATCACCACTGCATCTAGGTCAACTCCGCATGTTTACCTGAAAATGGTTTTACAGCAAAATTTCACATCGTGAGCTGAAGCCCAATAGAAACAGACTACATAAAGCTGTAAAACAGGTTATGCAATCATAAACACATAAACTCAATCACATGAGCTAAAAAGTTTTTTTTCTAAAAAACCAATAGTTTTTCATCCTTGAAATTATGCATATCATCCTGACAAATATCATACCACAGTTAAGGAAAAGCAGTAAAAACGCAGTATTCTCCACTCGAGTCACACAGCCGAAGAGAAAAGATAAAATATAATCCTATGTATCGACTCTACCACACAGACAAAGGTAACAACTATAAACTCCTACCCATTACCCTAGTCACCACTCAGGGCTTGCTCAGTAATGACAAGTTCTATACGGAGTTACGACAACGACGCCATTAACAGAGGCAACCGGCTTAATTTACGGGATCAACTCGAAGGTCCAAAGCACCTACAACTTAATTTATAGGCTCGAAACCCGATGGTCCAAAGCACCCACACAATGTCATTCACGGAGGCAACCAGCTTAATTTATGGGGATTAACCCGAAGGTATAAGCACCTACACTGCGTATGTTTTTGAACTTCCACCGAGGAGAAATGTAAGCCCAACTCAACAAATCCACTGTCACGGTACATCTATGAAAAATATTTAAAAATCACCCATAAAACAATTTATACAACGCATGTATAAAAAGAAATCCATTCCATCAACCATGGAGATCAAACAAAATATGTAAAAATATTTTTTCATCAAAACGTTTTAGGAGTTGAGACTCAACCTCACAGGCTAGCTCCAAACCTTCAATAAAACACGTTTTTTTTTTTGCAAAAACCGAACCTTTTTCCCAAAAGGAACCCAACCATTCACCCCAAAAGATCATCAAACCATCTAAACCACAGTCCAGACCTTCAGTCGACTGGGCCCAACCCACCAGTTGACTGAAAACACACTGGAAAGGAGAAAAAGCCCAATAGAGAAAATCCAGGCGGCTGATCCACTGGTCCAGTCGACTTGGCACAAAACAGAAGAAATCCAGTCGACTAACCCTCTTGGTCCAGTCGATTGGGAAGCCCAAATCAAGATCAAGTCGACTAATCACCAAGATCCAGTCGACTGGGCAACCCAGAAAAATGATTTTAAGCACGATTTTGCCCTTCAATCCTCAAATCAAGCCTCCAAACATCCTTTAAACACACTCGGACACTCGTGCGTTCAAACCACACACCAAAACCTCGAAAGAAAACGCTCGGAACACACATCTATCCATCGAAACGATGAAAAAAGGTTTTTAAACCAAAAATTCAATTTAAACATAAATCACTTTTTATGCATTTTTAAAGGATAGATATACATAAGATTACACGTAACACCCTTTAACAACTTAACAGTCTAGGATCCTATCTTGGTGAGTTAAAAAATCGATGTCTCGATGCACGTGCAAAATTGAGCTTCGTCGGAATAGAATTTCGTCCAGATGGATGCATAGACCACGATGCCAATAATAAGGATCGGCTGTTGGACCATCAAAAACCAAGACCCGGGCCCCCGAGAAGTTAGAGAAAAGGTAGAGAGAAAAGGAGGAAACTTAGAGAGTAAGTTTTGAAAATATTTTTTTGAAAATATCTAACTCCAGATATTTATAGGCCTCCAAAATATTTTTTTTAAAATTTTTGAAGTTCGCACCATAACTCCCAACAACCCCGAAAACCAACCCCGCATGCATATTTAAACTCAAACATGCATAAAAACATATATAAACACGAATGAACACGTTGAATATATGTATAACTCAAAAAGAAACAGAACAGTGTCTCACAACTCTCCCCCCTTAAGGAATTTTACCCCCGAAATTTGCTACAAGGTAACGAGGTGAACAGCTCTGGGTATCTAGCACGCACCCCAGACTCAAACTCCAACGTCTCTTCCTCAACCCCGTGATGAAGCCATAGGATTTTGATATAAGCAATTGTTCTGCCCCTCAACAGTTGCTCCTTCGTTCTAGAATCTTCACTGAACGCTCCTCGTAAGAAACATCCTCATCAACTCGAATCTCGGCCCAATCTAACACATGTGAAGGATCAGGCTCGTACCTCCGAAGTATAGAAACGTGGAACACGTTATGCACAGATGCTAACTGAGGTGGCAAAGCTAAACGAAAAGCAATCTCTCTAACCCTGCCAAGAATCTCAAAAGGCTCAATGAAATGTGGTGATAACTTCCCGCTATGACCAAACCTCATCAAACCCCTACGTGGCGAGACCTTCAGAAACACATGATCTCTCACAACAAACTCCAAAGGCATTCTCCTCTGATCTGCATAACTCTTCTAGTGGCTCTGCGCTGTCATAAGGCGTTGATGAATCACGGCAATCTTCTTGGTCGTCTCCCGCACCATGTCGGGTCCCAAGACTATGGTCTCTCCCACATCTATCCAACACATTGGTGACCTACACGGTCTGCCATACAAAACCTCATACGGTGCCATCCCAATACTAAACTGATAGCTGTTATTGTATGCAAACTCTGCAAAGGTAGATGATCCTCCCAAGAACCTCTAAAATCAATGACACATGCCCTCAACATATCCTCCAGAATCTATATAGTCCTCTTCGACTGACCATCCGTCTTGGGTGAAAAGCTATACTAAACATCAAGTTTATTTCCAAAGCCTCCTGAAGACTCTGCCAAAAGTGCGAGGTGAATCGCGGGTTTCGGTTAGAAATAATAGATACTGGGACTCCATGCAACTGGACTATCTCTCTGACATACAATCTACTCAGTCTATCCACCGAATGCTTCACGCGTATGGAGAGAAAGTGTGCAGACTTCATCAACCTATCAACCACAACTCATACGGCGTCATGTCCCCTAGGTGATCGAGGAAGTCCCGACACAGAGTCCATCGTGATGTTCTCCCACTTCCACTTTGATATCGGTAACGGCTGTAACAATCCTACCGGTCTTTGGTGTTCTTCCTTCACCTTCTGACAAGTAAGGCACCGAGAAACAAACTAGATCACATCTCTCTTCATTCCCGTCCAACAAAACTGACGACATATATCATGATACATCTTCGTGCCTCCTGGATGCACAGCAAGGCGAGAATAATGACACTCATGTAGTATATCTGTACAACATGACTCTGGCACAAATAGTCTCTCGGCCAATCTCAAACTGTAATCTGAACCCACAACCCATCCTGCTGTATCCTCTTCACTAGCAACACGATCTCGTATCATCTAAGCTTCCTGATCCATCTGTTGGACCTCTAGCACTCGTGTAATCAAGGCAGGTCACAAAACTATTGAGAATAAGGTGGCACCCATCGCTGTCTTTTCGAGCACAGATCAAACTCCTCGATCTCTCCAAGCATGTGCCACTCGCGTATAGCCACAGAAGCTAACGGCCCATAAGATCTTCTACTGAGTGCATCTGCCACAACATTGGCCTTCCCTAGATGATACTGCAAGTCAAAATCATAATCCTCCAACAACTCCATCCATCGTCGTTGGTGAAATTTTAAGTCCTTCTGCGAAAACAAGTATTTCAAATTCTTATGATAGGAGAAAATCTCGAAGTGCACACCATAAAGATAGTGATGCCATATCTTCAAGGCAAAGACCACGGCAGTCAACTCCAGATCGTGTGTCGGGTAGTTCTTCTTATGCGTCTTCAACAACCGAGAACCATAGGCTACAACCTTACCTCCCTGCATCAGAACACAGGCTAAACCGTCATGTGATGCATCACAGTACACTGTATACCCCAAGCCTCGCTATAGGATAATTAACATTGGCGCGCTAGTCTATCTTATCTTCAGTTGATGGAATGCTGACTCACAGGACTCACTCCAAATGAACACAACTCCCTTCTGCGTCAGACGCATCATCAAGGCTGCAAGTCTCGCAAAATCCTTCACGAACCGCCGATAGTAACTTGCAAAATCCAAAAAATTACGAATCTCGAAGACATTCTTCGGTCGCTCCCAACCCATCACAGCATCTGTCTTTGATGAATCCACTACTACTCCGTCTGTCGACACTACGTG
>JAUMHN010408028.1:729-14835 GCA_032360265.1 Heliamphora ciliata
ACTACAGAGGTAGAGTATGTGGCAGTAACAGAGGTTAGAAAGGAGATGGTATGGTTGCAGGGTCTCTTGGATGAGGTGGGTAAGAAGGTTGACAGAGGAACGCTCTATAGTGATAGCCAAAGTGCTATCTTTCTTGCCAAAAACCCTGCATTCCATTCCAGGACGAAGCACATACAGCTTCAGTATCACTTCATTCGCTCGTTACTGGACAACAGTCAGTTGAATCTTGAGAAGATTAGCGGGGCGAAGAATCCAACTGATATGATAACAAAAGGTGTCAACATTGACAAACTAAAGTTGTGCTCGGCTTCAGTTGGTATTTAGGGATAGAAGACAGGAGGTTAGGTCACACAGGTTTGAGTATTTATTTTGGTGGTTTCAAGATGTTGGTGAGGTTGGGATTTCTCAAGGCTTAGAGTGGTTTTACTTCAAGTGGGAAAATTGTTGAGATCGGTGAAGAAAACCCATTTTTAATGGTAGACCGATCGATCAGTGGTGAGACCAATCGATCGGTGGTGTCTGCAGACGAGAAACTAAGAGTAGTGCATGAAAACTTGATAGACCGATCGGTCCGTCTTTAGACCGATCAATCGGTTTATGCGAGAATATATTTATAAGCTGCTAGGATTGCAGCAGCCGTCAAGTTTTTGATCTTTTGCTCTTCTGTGATATTCTGTATTTTCTCTCTCAATAACTTCTTCTACTTTATAATCTCCAATCAATAGTAAAAGTGTGTGATCCCGTGGACGTAGGCATAACTTATTGAACCACGTAAACCTTGTGTTTGTGCTTTGATTGTCTCTCTTTCTCTCTTCTTTGTGTTTATTCCGTATTTGTGTGATCGTGGTTGATCTTGGGCGGGATTAGTTATCGTGTTCTAATCCCTAATAGCTTTAAGATTTGTTCTTTTGAGGATTACATGGTTGAAGACGTCTTGGATCCGATATAGCAATGATCAAGCACAAACCTACGGTAAACATGGATTTAGTAAGAACGTTTCAACACTTAGAATTTGTTATAGGTTCTAAGAGCAGATTGTAAGCGTCTTGTAACCGTTATGCATTCTAGCGCTTGAATTTACTTGAACCTGGATTGGCCCCATAATTTTTATGTTGTTCCATTTTGTTCCGTACACATGTTTCAAGTTTCCTTCATTTGTGCCTTTACTACAAGAAAATATATAATTCGCAACTAGTTTTGCTGACACAGGACTTTTTAAGTTGGCAAATGTAGGCCTTTAGCTACAAAAAACAAAAAGCGTCAATAAAACCTCCAAAATGTAATACTTTTTGGCAACGAAGAATACTTTTGCCAGTAAATATTATCATAAAAAATTAGCGCCATAAGATATTGTGGGGGAGTATTTTACCTACAATATTGTAGGTAATGAAATGGCATATTATCCTTTTTTTTATGGCTGCAATAAATTTGAAAAGATAAAAAATTATAAAATTATAAAATTAATCTAATTTCACGTGTAACAATCAAACATGTTATAATTTAATTCATTGTCTAATCCAAAGAAAATCACACATAAAAAAATTATTTCGGCCTTATTATTAATCCGACCTCATTCACAATTATTATACTAACATCACATCATTGTTAATTCTACTCAATTTATACCGATTACCAAATGAGCACTAAGTGTTTAAGAACCTTGTAAATAATCAATTGACTATCATTCTCCAACTCATTAATTCATAAACACTTACATACAATATTAAGGGACTTCAAAATTTTGAACAATTAATGATCATCTTTTGAGAAACAGTGTGTTACATTTCCTACAAAGCTGTGAAATAGCTACAACCACTAACTTCATCACTATCACTACAATTTTCGTAATCTCTTACACAATAATTTTCTTT
Organism: Heliamphora ciliata; assembly: GCA_032360265.1. Lineage (NCBI taxonomy): Eukaryota > Viridiplantae > Streptophyta > Magnoliopsida > Ericales > Sarraceniaceae > Heliamphora > Heliamphora ciliata. Next base: position 2,601 of record JAUMHN010408028.1, read on the forward strand.
CTCGGAGTGATTTCCAAGTTCTATGAACAGATAATTTATTTGGAATTTAGTTATTGAATAGAATTTTATTAGAAGAAAACAATTTGATAGAATTGTGTTTTTGATTATTACTGATCGGAAAAAATTTGGAACAGTATTGTGTATAGGGCATGGAAATGAATGGGTAGAACGAAAAATTAGAAGAAGAAAAAGAAATTTGGTTAGACGCATGGAATTAGCTAAGCATTTTATTCGAACAAATAAAGAACCGAAGTAATACAATTTCTTGTGTTCAAAGGTACTTCAATGCAATGCAAAACGGTATTAACGGTTGCATGGGCATGCAGATTAGTCTTCTATTATATTACCAACCTGAAACCTATGTTTCTTCATTTATTTTTCCTTTTTTGGAGTTTTTCCTGTTCTGCTCAATTTCCATTTTTAGGTTCCTTTTGTGGCAATATTATTGTGCTTTTGATGCCAAAGAAATAAAAACAAAATCTTTCTCCTACAAATGGTTTTACTTTATTTCGAGGAGGAATATCAATTCTTTAATGTGAAGTAATATAGTTTTTTTGATCGTTATGTTCAAACTTTGATTTTAAGAAAAAAATGAAAAAATACGATAAATTAACAATCACAAGTATTGGTGTGATTAAATACGAGTCAGCTGATGTTATGATAGATTACTATCATTGCATAATCTTTTGTATTGATGAGGGTTACATTTGCAATATAAGAAAATCATTGTGTTATTTTTAAAACAAGTTTATGAGCTTATATGGAAAAATACGGTGACAACCCAAAAAAAATTGATTTATTAATAACCTATTTAATGTTTGTTTTGCTTATTTGATTTGCATTTTGATTACTCAAATGTCATAGGTAACAATTTTCATCTCCTTGCAATTTTACTTACCTCTCATCTTTCCAATGTCGTCTAAATGAAAAAGGGTAAAAAAGCAAAAAAAAAAAAACATAGTGAACTATCGAAACTGAAGGACAAGAAAAACATATCTATGTCGCATAATACACGAAAATTTTGCTTGTTATTCTCCAAGCATATATTATTAAAAATGTTTAGCATGCGTGGTATTCAAGACATTATACAAAAATTATTTCTATAAGCTGCCTAATCTTCCTAGTTTTTTAGATGCATGGAAGCAAGTATTACAACATATATGAAAGATTTACCCTAAGTTATTAAAAACTTATTCACAAAGGCTTTAAAAATAGATTTATATGACAATCTAAAGAAGTATTAGCACAGAGATAAATTCTTCTATAGAAAAAAAAGGGGAGGAGTAGATTTCACAGTAATGGAGCTTATGAAGTCATAAAAATTTTGTGAAAAAAATGAGATTATGCATAAAATATAAATAGGAAAAAAAACACACACATGCATGTACATATATATGTGTGTATGTGTGTGAGTGCGCGCGTATTCTGATGTTAAGGTATACAAACCAAACAAGAAGAAGGAAAAAGAAAGAAAAATAACACGGGAAGATCAAGATTAATTAGAATTGAAAATTCTAGTTGAATGAATTACCACGTCCATCTGAGAACTCATCTTATCTTCTTCCATGAATGCAAAGGCAATTGCATTCACTAAATAACTCTAGATAACAAAGAGGAGCAGCACAAATGGAGAGAAAGAAAGAAAACTGTTCTCTAGGGTTGGTTGTGGTTGCGAGAGAGGGGGGGAGGAAGAGAGAATGGGAAGACTAAGAGAGTAAAGAGAGCATCCCATTTCATACAATCGTTGCAACGTGTCTTGTGCACCTCGGGCGGTTACGTTGGTCAGAAAAATTTAATTAATTGGGGTTTGATGAATCAGCTGAGGATTACAATTACTACCGGACACTTAAGACAATTAATAGCGTCTTTTTTTATGATGACTCCTTGCAAAAATGTCTCGGGTCCATGTACGCTCCGCACTTAAGACAATTGATGAGGGTATGTATACTTTCCATCCATGATATGAAATTTTTTGGATGTATGGCCTCAAACCACAAAATTAAAAAGGAAAAAAGAAAAGAGAGAGCATTCTTGGAATTAATAAGTAATGTATTGTAATTGCTTCAATTAAAATATAAATAGCTGAGCTAGCATTACAATTATTTATGATAATGTTGGAATAGAGAGTTGTCTAGGTGATGACCACCCCAAATTTTATTATGGGTACCAATTTTGGACATTTAGTTCTTTACTTCAAATTGAAATCTTTGCAATTCAATCCAAGCATTTATTGCATCCAATTTTGAATAAGATTACTGCATGCATGATTCGATATTAACTCCATGTAATGCCTTTCAAATTAAAAAATCTTAATTATAACCTGAACAAAAAGTCATATATGAAATGTTTGATAAATAAAGAGTATTTTACTATTGTTAAAGGGAGAGAATAACACCCCTTGATTTAATTACTAACTAGAAGGGTGATTTAATTACTAACTAGAAGGGCGGCGCATACGCGTGCGCAGTTACTTTTAAAAATTTTGAAAAAATTGAAATAAAGTAGTAATTGCATGAAAATTTTAAATTTTAAATTTTAAATCTGCCTTTAATATGAATAAATTCAATATTTTGGGGTAATATCCGTAATTGAAAATTTTACATTTCATGAGTTCTCCCTTCATATAATAAAATAAATTTTGCAGAATAACAATTCATCTAAAAATATTAAATTTACGAATAATTTTATTTATGATGAGGAACTCCCTCTGGGTGATTTACGGGTATTTTTTAATTGGTGATTGATGCTTTACTACTACAAATTCTATGTAAATGTAATTTTCTTTCATGGGCTTCAATTACATTTCGAATAACGAAGTGGCATTTGGCACAATGTGTTAAGATTTAATCAATATCTCTAAACACAAATGGAAGTATATCCGTGCACATGTCAAAAAAACTAAACAAGAATTTACATAGTCCGACACAAGCTGCCTACATCGACGAATGAGAGAGATAATCTACTATAACTATAAAATTGTATAATTATGAGACAAAAAATGTTCCAGAATTTGACACGTACCTACATCCCGAGCCTTAAAACAAATCCCATTTCTCCCTTTTAGGATTATCTCGGTGCCCTCGAAATTAATTTGTATCTCTCATTTCATTTTTACTCTTTTCATTCAACTCTCCACAAACTTACTAGAATTATAATCTATATTTATTGGTAAACTTTAAAAATTCTAACCCCCATATAATTATAAAACTCTATATCATATTGGGGTTTTAGTGGGCTTATAACTCTACCATAACCCAATTACATATAGATCAAAACATAATTATAAGAGTCCTCAGAATTCAAGACACACACACCCAACAATTTCTACCTTGTTTTGAATTTTGTGAATACCTTGAAGATAACCAATATCGATGCCGATTCTGCTGTCACCCTCGATCTGTCACACTCAAACCAGTATGGTTGCATCTTTATATTGAGATATTCAACATCAATTGGCTGAGATGTCCACTGTAACTCCATCTATTCAGCAATTAAGGTATATTGGTTGTTAATCATATGTCGAATAAAAAAATTTCTATCTAATTTGACTCAACTTGCAACTAAAATTTCAGTTGTAACTATTGATGATTAGCCTTTCATCATTGATTTAACTAGATTGCTCCCGATCAACCCTGATCACTTGCGATTAAATGCAATCACTCCTGATTAAACCTAATATTTGAGCCGAATCTATCCAATTTTGTCAAACCATTCAGATTTTGAAAATTCCAACCGTATTGATGAATTTGCAGCGCTGAAAAACCTTTAAAAACACTTACAGCTTCAATTTTCAACTATATATGTGACCCAATATAATAAAAATAAATTCTAGATCGTCGATCTCAACAAGAGTAACACTAGATCAGACCTAAGTCTTCTAAGTAATAAATAGATCACCGTACTTCGTGCCCATTAGCTTTTCTTCATCTCGATTTTCGTGCAAACTAATTAAGAACAGAGTAATTATTCAGTGCTCCTAAAGTACCATGTGGCAAGTCTCTCAGCCAATATGGTTGCGATAAATTTTACGATAGAAACATGGCAACTCATTTTTGTTGGGTGATCAAGAGATAAATGGTGATTCACATTGTATAGATTGCGATTATTTATTTGTCGAGAATACCACGTGGCATCACCTTCATGGTACTCTAAGGATACCTAATAATTTTCCTTAAGAACGAAATATATGCTTCATGTTCCTAATTCAGTTGCACCCTTCAACATATTCTGCCGCAATAAAACACTAGTCTTTTTTTCTCTTTTGTGCGGTAAAAAAAATAATTTTAATCTATATCGAACGAGATAAAAAGAAATTAATTATACCTTACTCTGATCACTCACTATGGTTTCGAGTCGTTAAGGTCAGCTCTTATACCATTTATTGGGATTTGATCACCATCCCAAACGCACACGACAACACATCATGCACATACAAAAAAAATCACACAAGAATTTATGTGGTTCGACACAATCTGCTTACGTCCATCGGTGAGAAAGATACCACACTCTAACTGTAGAGTATATAATCATGAGATTAAAAATACCTCAAAACCAACACCTACAACCCGAGCCTTAAAACAAACTTTGTTTCCTCGCTCAAGGATTACCCCGGTGCCCCTGATATGTTTTCGTCTCTCCTTACATTTCTACCTCTTTGATTCAATTCTCTACAAACCTACTTGAATTATAAAATCCATATTTTAGGCAAAGCTTAAAAATCCTAGCCCCTATATATAACTATAAAATCCTATATTATATTGGGAACCTAGTGGACTTATAACTCCACCAAATCCTAATACATATATATCAAAATATAATTATATATATCCACATAATATAAAATGCAAACCCAACACAATGGTATGAGTATTCTCCTCCCAAATGGGCGGTAAAGATTTCTTTAAAAAAAAATAGGAGGTAAAGAATTCAAACATTGCTAAATGCAATTTGAGAATGAGTGTATGTGTGTGATGATAAAAAGTAAAAAATAAAATAAACTTTGAATTCCACCTTCATTAAGTATCTTAATTATCCCATGAGGAGTTGGTGGTTTAAATTTACTGAACATTTAATGACCAACATAAATGCATTTCTCCCCTAAGATACCAATAAATATTAATGCAATGGGATTTCAAGAGCTCTTATAGAGTTATTTTTTCTTGTTTTGTTTCAAGGGCATGTTCAGAAAATAGAAAAATAAAAATAAAAATAAAAATAGAAGACAATTTAATATAGACCAATTTTGTATTATCATTCATATAGCTCCTTTATTATAAATTAAACTTTTCAAAATAAAATGGTTATTTTTGAGTTAAAGAACATTCTACTTTCATATAAATTTGAATGTAACGATCCAAGTGAATCATTGACCCAATAACTTGAATAAGAGTCTAACAATACAGTCCAAAATACTTAAGTTTAAATTACTAGTAGTACCTCACAAATTTCATTGCATACCAGACTTAATTTCTACCTCTCACTAGTGTGGGATGGGGTATCACAAAATTCTCCACTCAAATACGCGACGTTCTTGTCGCATGACCTAAGTTCTCCCCCTAGTTGGGATGTGGATAGTAGTCCCTTAGCAGATACAGAATAGCCCATAAGCATGCACAAGATATACAATCTTGGGGTTTCTATCTCTCTTCGAAACCTTTTACTCTTCTATCCATACTACCACAGAATACTATATGGGAACTAGGATTGGTTCTGATACTATTTATAATCACCCAAATGGACCACTGGCCTAATAACTTGAATAAGAGTATAACAATACAGCTCAAAATGCTTAAATTCAAGTTATTAATAGTAGCTCATAAGTTTCATTGTATATCGACTTAATTTCTATCTCCTACCAATGTGGGATGGGGTATCATATTAAAATTTAGTATGATAAATTTGAAAATGATTGACCAGCTAAACAATATATGTTTGTGTACTTTCATATAGGTATGAAATTCAAAACCTACGTATGCTATTGTTCATTTTTTTTCTTGTTAGTTTACAATGCAAGATTAGGGGAAATTAGTGTACTACAATGTGTATATCAATGATTTAAATTTCTCCCTATAACATTAAATTACAATATGATGTGTATTAAATTTTTTAAACTTTGTGCATCTTGGATGCTAGGGTATATTCGTTAGTTAATAAGATATTTTTCGGCCTTCTTGAATTGCATGGAGGAGAAAATAATTATGACAAATCGGGACTTTTTAGGTTGTGCAAGCTCTTACACGCACACATTTTTTTTTATATTTGACAAACACAAAAACAGTTGTATATGCATAAATAGTTGAATAAAGTTAATATGGAAAATTTGACCATCTCTTAGAAAAAATATATCATTTTCTCGTACCCATTACTTGTATTTAATGATATAGGATAGACTAAAAGATTGTGTGGCTAGGAGTAAATATCGTTACAATATATGACAAATTAAATAACTATTATAATTTACAACTGACGACAAATTTAGAGATATTAAAGGCATCACGCATCGTGTGACTCACATTTAATGTTTACGACAAATTACAAGATAACAACATCATGAGTAAATATCGTTACAATATACGACAAACCAAGTTACTAATACAGTTTACAACGTACGAGAATTTTAAGATCTTAAAGGCATCTTGTGACTCATTTAATGATTTAATTACTAAAAATTATAAGATATATAGCATATTCACAACTAAATATCGTTACAACATACGACAAACCAATAATTGCCATGATTTATAAGTTACGACAAATTTAGTGGTCATTTACGAAGCCTATTGCTCAAAGGAAATAAATATGTAAAGAATGTTGCAGCTGAGTCATGGATTAAGAATCACTTTTGGTGACCAAAGTGGATTTTAGTCCCCAAAACAAAGACCTTTGGCAACTGCATAACTTTTGGTCGCTGTCGAGTTCAACTTTGTCACTCGATGCTCTTAAGCTATTCGGGTTGGGAATGGATTCATCGTCACTCAATACCATTTCTTTTGCGGCAAGGATGAAAAACCTTTTGGTGACCAAAGTTAGTCCTAGAAAATCTATATTTGCGACCAAAATTTAGTCACAAAAAAACTATGTTTTGCAACCGAAATTTTTTGACTCGTGAATGACACTAAAAATATTCATTAATTTTCTTTAGTCGCGAATGACATCAAAATTGTATATTTGTGTTAAAATTTGTGTACAAATTCAAAACCTACATATGCTATTGTTCCTTTCTTTCTTGTTAGTTTACAATACAAGAATAGAGAAATTAGTGTACTACAATGTGTATATCAATGATTTAATTTTATCCCTATTATATTAAATTACAATATGTTGTGAATTAATTTTGTTAAACTAGGTGCTCATTGGATGCTAGGGTATATGCATTAGTTAATAAGATTTTTTTTTTACCTTTTTGAATTGCATAGAGAAGAAGATATTTATGACAAATCAGGACTTTTTAGGTTGTGTAAGTTCTTACACGCACGCGCGCGTGTACACACACAATTTTTTTTACATTAATTTGACAAACACGAAGACACTTATAAAGTTGATACAACAAATTTATTGACCTCTTTGCAAAAATATCGAATTCCATCAGATGCGTTACTCGTATTTAATAATATAGGACAGACTAAAAGATTGTGTGGCTATGAGTCGTTGCAATATATGACAAATCAAATAACTGTTATAATTTACAACTGACAACAAATTTAGAGATATTAAAGGCATTGTGCATCATGTAACTCAAATTTAACATTTACGACAAATTACAAGGTAACAACATCATGAGTGAATATCGTAACAATATGAGACAAACCAAGTTACTAATATAATTTACAACATACGACAATTTTGAGATCTTAAATGGCATCTTGTGACTCATTTAATGATTTAATTACTAAAAATTATAAGATACATAGCATGTTCACAACTAAATATCGTTACAACATACGACAAACCAAATAATTGCCATGATTTGTAAGTTACAACAAATTTAGTGGTCATTTACGAAGCATATTGCTCAAAAGAAATAAATTTGCAAAGAATGTTGCAGCTGAGTCATGGATTAGGTACCACTTTTGGTGACCAAAGTGGACTCTAGTTTCCAAAACAAAGACCTTTAGTGACCACACAACTTTTGGTCGTTGTCAAGTTTAGCTTTATCACCCGATGCTCTTAAGCTAATTTGGCTGGATGGCATCATTGTGTTCAAGAGAGATTTTTAAGTTTTGAGTGCGACCAAAACTGAATTTGGTTGCCGAAGGTTTTGTGTCGATACCAATTATTTTGCGGGATGGATGAAAAACCTTTTGTCGACCAAAGTTTAGACCTAGAAAGTCTATATTTGGCAACCAAAATTTTTAGTCACATAAAAACCATATTCTGCAGCCAAAAGTTTTTGAGTCGTGAATGACACTAAAAATATTCGTTAATTTCTTTGAGTCGTGAATGACATTTAAATTGTATAGTTATGTTTAAATTTGTGTAGTTTCATGTAAGTATGAAATTCAAAATCTACATATGCTATTGTTACTTTCTTGTTAGTTTACAATGCAAGATAAGGGAAATCAGTGTACTACAATCTTTATATCAATGATTTAATTCCATCCCTATTACATTAAATTACAATATATTGTGAATTAATCTTGTTAAACTTGGTGCTCGTTGAATGCTAGGGTATATGCAACAATCCTAGTGAATTAATGGCCTAATAAATTGAATAAAGAGCCTAACAATGCGGCCTAAAATACTTAAGCCCAAGTTATTTCTAGTAGCTCACAAGTTTCTTATATATAAGACTTAATTTATATTTCCAATCGATGTGGGATAACATATCACAATATCCCCAACTCAAATACGTGATGTCCTCGTTGCGTAGACCAATTTCATTCCCTGACTAGGATATGGATAGCAGTTCATTAGCGAACATAGAATAGCCTATTAGCATGCACAAGGTATACAACCTCGGGGCCTTTACCTTTCTCCGGAGCCTCTACTATCCACACCACCATGGACCCCTACATGGAAACCAAGGTTGGCTCTTATACCATTTGTAATTACTCAAATGTACCATTGACCTAATAACTTGAATAAAAAGCTTAATAACGCGTCCCAAAAGTTTAAGCCAAAGTTATTATAGTACCTCACAAGTTTATTTATATACCAGACTTGATTTCTATCTCCAACCAATGTAGGATGTGATATCACAGTATAAACGTTAGTTAATAAGATTTTTTAACCTGTTGTAGATTTCAAGTCAAGAATCGACTAAATTCAACCCACAAGTCACGTTGGTAAAGAACACGATCAAGTCACAAACGAACACAAACAAGAACGAGAACAGAAAATAACCAATGATGCACACACGAGTTTTTACGTAGTTCGACAATGGTGCCTACGTCCACGGACTCACACTTTCATTATTGATTTGAGAATTACAAAAGGAATAATAATCTTGACGTTTCTCTCTAGCTAAAATATGACATTCCGCACTTAGGATTTCTGTTGGTCTTCAGGCTTGTAAATTTTCTTAGATATCTAGTGGTTTTACTTCCACTTGAAGTAAAACCACTCCAAGTCTTCTACAATCTAGAAATCCTAAGTTCTGTGTGAGCGAACCCTTTGTCTTCTAAGCCTAAAGACTAACAGAAGCTGAATTGTCCCTCAGCTTCTCCACTGTCACAACTTTTGTGAACATGTCTGCAGGAATTTCGTTCGTATGAACCTTGTCCAGATTGTACTGCCCATCTTCCAGTTGAGACAGAATAAAGTGATACTTTATATCAATATGCTTGGTTCTTGAATGAAATGCCATGTTCTTTGCCAAGTGTATAGCAATCTGACTATCACTATACAACTAACACTTGTCCCGACCTCTTCCCAATTCTTTCAAGAAATTCTTTAGCCAAATCAGCTCTTTACATGCTTCAGTGGCTGCGACATATTCTACCTCGATGGTAGAGATTATCACTATCTTTTGTAACATTTTAAACCCAGCTTACCGCTGCAGTACCCAGGGTAAATACATATCATGTTGTACTTTTTTTGCTGTTGATATCCCCAGCTAGGTCTGAATTCACGAACCCTTTCAGCTGCATCTTCAAGCCCTTCTAACACAAAGCATATCCCGTGGTATCCTTGAGATACCTTAGAATCCACTTAACTGCTTCCCAGTGCTCGTTGCCCAGATTTAACATGAACCTGCTCACACCTCCCACTACATAAGGGATGTCCGGTCTCGTGCAAGTCATGGCATACGTCAAGCTACCCACGGCTGACGTGTACTGTACCTTTGCCATGTAAATCTTTTTTTCGTCTGTGACAGCTCCCTATTCCTTTGAAAGTCTGAAGTGACTTCACAAACACGTGCTAACGGGCTTTGTACCTTTCATGTAGAAATGCTGCAGGACCTTTTTAACATATTTCGACTGCGAAAGTTTTAACTTTTGACACTTTTTGTCCCTGTTGATCCTCATCTCGAGTATCCGTTTGGCTTCTCCCAAATTCTCCATATCAAATTTCTGGGACAACTGTGTCTTGAGATTTATAATCTCGTCCATGTTGGATCCTACAATCAGCATGTCATCTACGTACAGTAGAAGAATCACATATGAGTTGGCAAACCTCTTAATGTAGCAACAATGGTTACAATGGCATCTGCTGAATCCTGTATTTGCCATAAAGCTGTCAAGCCGCTTATATCATTTCCTTTCCTTCAGCCTGCACATCATGTCCTCATTCCCTTTAATCGAGTACCCCCGTGGCTTCTGCATGTAGATCTTTTCCTCTAGATTACCATGGAGAAACGCTGTCTTGACATCTAACTGCTCCAGATGCAAGTTTTCTATAGCCACTATACTCAGAACTGTCCTAGTGGTGGATATTCTCACAACTGGTGAAAATATCTTCATGTAGTCAATTCCTGGCTTCTGTTGAAACTTCTTGACCTCCAGCCTCACCTTGTACCACTTGCTCTCATCAGCCTCTTGTTTTAGCCAGTAGACCCACCTGTTCTGCAATACTGACTTACCCTTGGGCAATTGAATCAAAGCCCAAGTCTTGTTAGATGACAGAGATTGTATCTCTTCATTCATTGTACGCTCCCACTCGCCCTTTGCCCCCTGTCTGTAAAGTCTCTTCAAAGCATTTCGGCTCACCACTGTCTGTCAACAGTAGGTAATGCAATGGGGGTGAATATCTAACTATAGGTCTGCTTACTCTAGTAGACCTCCTGATTATGGAAATCGGTGGCTCTGCCTGTGGAGTTGACTATCTGTTCACATCCTGGGGTTCCAAGACTTTACTAGACGATCCCTCAAACTCAGCGTAGTCTGACTCGTCTGCTGTTTCATCCTTCTAATCTTGTCTGCTTTTATACAAAACTGACTCATTGAAGATTACATCCACACTCCTCATAATTTTCCTGCTTTCTGGATCCCACAGCCTATAACTATAGCTATCTGTACCGTAGCTAATAAACACACATTTCTGAAACTTGTGGTCAAACTTTTCCCCTTGTTTTCTGACTCAATATGTATATAGGCTATGCAACAAAAAATGTGTAAATGAAAATTTTTTACCTCTTTCTCGGTCCAAACTTCTTCAGACAATCCACAATTCATTGCAACCGAAAGTCCCTTGTTAATCAAGTACACTGCTGTACTCACTGTGTCTGCCTAGAACTGCTTTGGCAACCTGACATGTAACCTCATACTCCGGGCACGTTCCATGATCATCCTATTCATGCGTTCTGCCACTTCGTTCTGTTCGGCTTCATCGGAACAATTTTTAGTCTCCTGATCCCGTCACCTGCACAATAATCTTCAAATTTCCTGCTGTAGTACTCACCGTTGTTATCAGACTTCAGACACTTTAATTTCAGACCTATTTCATTTTCAACAGATACCTTCAAGTTCTTAAAATATCAAACACGTCTAATTTATCCTTACAAAAGTAAATCCATAACTTTCTGGTAGTATCGTCAATAAAAGTTATAAAATACCTCGAGCCACCGATAGAGGGTACCTGAATAGGTCCACATACGTTTGTATGCACTAGCTCTAATATGTCTGATTTTGGAGTCTTTGCCTGCTATTTAAAGCTAACTTTTTCTATTTTTCGAAGACGCAATCTTCACAAAATTCTAGGTCCACTGAATCAATACCCGATAGCTTCCCTTTTTGTGCCAAAACTCTTATCCCCTTTTTACTCAAGTGACCAAGACACCTATGCCACGTGCTAGTGT
>JAUMHN010408039.1:0-14834 GCA_032360265.1 Heliamphora ciliata
AATGACACGCCAATCCGGGTAACTAATCCAGATTTCTCATAGAAAGAACGTTGGCCAAACGCTTTTCTATTTCGAATTCTAGAATAGTTAACTGGATGCCCAAAGCCAAGTCATATCACTCCCAAGATTCAACCTTTATGCACACATAGACACAGTACGCGTAAGACAATTTATTCACAAACCCATGCAAGCACACAATTCATGCCGTGTAGTGGTGCCTATCATCATCAAACATATCATACACAAAGATCATCGTTACCCACGGCTCATAGGTATTCGAACCTAGGGCTCTGATACCATTCTGTCACGCCCCGACTCCCGGGTCATGTGAACTCCACTTGATAAACCAACATTAAAAAATCACCGAGGGGACTCCTTTGTATACAACTCTATTTATGGCTAAAACCTTCTAATACTTGGACATAATTCGTTTTAAAAGAAGTTCCTTTCTAAAACTTCAAAAATATTCTAAGTCTATTTATTAAAAATTTCGGCAGTGTTTCCTCTATTTTTCGAACTATCCCAATTTCCCTGTAAACCTGTTAAACTCCAAACACAATTTATACACAGGCACCGCCTGGATTCCAATTCTCAAACACAATCAAAACAACCACAACCATTCATATCCAATTACATAACAGGTATACCAATTCCCAAAGAAATTAAGCCATGCAAGCTTAAGCTACATAATAATTAACATCCTCCACTTCCTTACTATTGTATTCTTCTCCATACGAATCAAACCATACATTAATTTTACTAGAAGCACTCATCCATGGCAATCTCACAATTTTCATACAGTTTCTCAATACAATTCTTTGAAGTGATTACACGAGATTTATACATTTATCTATATATGAAATTGCTCATTTCTTCCAAAACATTCTTCAAGATCCCATCCTTTACTTGCCTTTCATTTATTAAAACCTGTAAAAGGTTGGATACATACAACCTGAGCTGAAGCTTGTTGGATAAGACTAACAACAGTGCAATGCATGATTTGTGAGGTGTGAATGACATATGATGCAATTTCGTTCAAATCATGTCTACAACCTATTTCATACTTTATTTACTAATTATTCCATACTCTTATTAAATCATCCAATATATTTTTTTTTTTCTTTTTCTTTTTTATTATTACTATCTTCTTTCCTCAATTTCATAATTCACACCCCTCCATGTATTGTAACACTGAATCTTTTTAATTCTTTCAACTCTTAAAATTTGTAACACTTCTTCTTAACTTATCTTTAATTATTCCTTCTTTCATATTCACTAGTCTTAGTATTCTTTTCTTATTCAATCTTTAAACTATCTTTTAACTTTTTGTCTTTTCTTTTCTTTCCTTTAGTCAGTTTTTTCCTTCCCTTTATTACTTTATTTATTACTTTCATTTTCGACTTCTCTGTAAGCTGTTACCAATATCTTCTATCCATTATGCTACCATTAAATTTTTTTTTTCAGTTCATCAGTCCTTATCCATATTTCCATTTTCTTTGGTTCATTATCTAACATTTAGATTTACATTCTTTTTATAAAATCAGATCATTTTTCACAATTACATTTCATCTCATTTCATCAATCCAATACTGAACCGACGTAAGGTGCAGCTTATAGAAACTCTTCCCTATTCCCCCAATAGGCTACTCAAAGCCATTGGTGAATAGATAGCTCTATAACTCACCTCTACAATCATCAAATACCAACGTCGGGTGCAGCTTATAGAAACCCCTTTCTATTCTCCCAATAGGCTACACGAAACCATTGGTGAATAGATAGCTCTATAACTCACCACGACACAATCACGTCCATTTTACGGGGGCTAACCCAAGGGAACACAGTACCCAGCTTGCGCAAGTTTCTGGTACTTCACCACGGAGCTAGTCAAGCCCAACTTAATCACATCCATATCAATGAAACAACTGTCGGTTCTATATTCGATTAATGTAACATCATTTATTAGCAACCAGGAGTCCATCTCCCCAATTTAATTTCACAATCACATCATATTTCCAATTTCAATTCAAAATCATATTTCCATTTCCAATTAACAATCATATTTCCAATTCCATATTACCAATGAACACTCTTATTGCATATCCATCCAGTTTGTCAATTCCGCATTCACGTTCAACTTATCAAGTCATGGATTGTTTAATTATATGGTTTAAACTGTCAATTGCTCAATTAAAATTAAAAGTCTCAATTCATACATTATGCCATTTCTTTTTGAAAATCAAATAACTCAAGATTCATCAATTTCATAAATCCCAAACACATTTCATGATTTCCTTCATTCAACACTCATCCAATTTTCATAAATCATCAACCCATTTACGCTACCTTTATATGGTTCACATGTATGTAAAGAATTTTGAACTTTCTAAAATTTCCAATTTAGGTATCAATTTAATCCATTTAATTCAAACCGACCAAGTATGAAGTTTCAACAACGTATAATAACCCCCTTTTTTATTCATATATTATTTTATTTTTTTTGGTCTCATCTTTACCAACATATTTCATACTTTCATGACTTTAAATTAATTAATTTCTCAAATATGTCACCTTAGAGTTGGATAAGGCCCATTATGTTAATTTAATTTGCTAACCCAACCTTTAATGTAGATTTCATTGTATTTTCCTCAAGTTGGTACATTCAATTCATCTATCACCACACCAAATAAATTATAGGCCGTTAAGATTTAGACAAATCTAATCAAGATTAGGGGATTTCATACTCTTTCCGTATTGAGTTATCAAAATCACTTTTATTTAATTAGTTCTCGACTTCCATGAAAGTAAAGCATTTCAATCACTATTCATACAATTTAAACCCACTAAATTCCAAGTCTTACTTGTTGTTCATGAGTTTATCCTTCATCAACCCACTTCAGAAATTCACATTTACTATATCATATTCAAAGATGTCTACCTCCAATTTTTGCATTAAGTTCCAAGACTTGACCACACATTACTTAATCATGGTTTTTAGTTAACTTAAACATAAGTTTTTAAATCAAGCCGACCTAAATTAATCATTGTTTCACATTTTACAAGTCTTCAAGTTAAACAACTCCAATACTTTTCAAAGCCTTATTTTAATCCCCTTATTGACTTACCACAAATTCACCACCGGTTAATAAATCTAAATTCAAGAATCCCACAATTTATTTTGGTTTAGTGGAATGAACACTAATCGCAACCCCGTATGTCAAGTCTTCCATAAACTCTTAATTATTTTCTAATTTCATTCAAGAACTTAACTCTCCTAGTTTCACATTAATCAATTCAAACTCTTAGATAAATTATTCATTTCTCAATCACAGAACTAAACTTTTATAAAAAAAAATCAACACAATTCATATCAAGGCACTTAAATTAGTCAAATCCTACCTCATAGAGCCTTACGTCTTCAGTTTCGCCAACCCTGAAATGCCCTAGGTTCGGCCTTCTTCGAATTTCTGCTCCAGGCACATTCGGCCAATTTGAGTCGAGGCATCATAAAGCTTCAAAGTTGTTAATTACACCTTGATTCTTCTTTGGTAACTTTCAATTCAATATGTAGCTCCATCAAATTAAAAAAAAGTAGGGTTTAGATTCATCTTCGTGGGAGAGAAAAAGGAAGGAAAAGCTAGTTACGGCTGAAACAAAAACGTACCGCGGGTCTGGGAAATTTTTTACGTTTATTGCTTTTTTTTTCTCCTTTGATAGCTTCCAGCAAAAATCCACAACCTCTAAGCTCTGTAATCCACCAATTTCGAACCGTAGGTATTTTCGACACTCCATGCTTTCGGCTCTAAGGTGCTTCGATGAGGAGTTCTTATTGTACAACACTCAAATCTTTGTCAGCAACGTCCAATTTGATGTGTAGGAGGACCAATTTTTGGAGAAAAACGCGGGTATTGGAGCTCGAAGGACCGTCCACAGAACCAAACACAGAGACGAAGATTCTGAAGACGAAGACGTCGGCGATGTTGGTTGGTGATGGCCGGGGTATGGTTGCCGGCGGGGAAGGGTGAGGAAGGCGGCGTCGGCGGCGCAGTGGTGGGATGAAGGGACGCGGCGATGTTCGATCACGCATGTTGCTCTGTTTTCTCTCTTCTCGATTTCTAGCTCTCTCTGTCTCTCTCTCTCTCTTGCTCTCTCTCTCTCTCTCTCTCTCCCGAAATCTCCATCTCTTATATGCATCTCTCCCTTCTTTCTCTTGATCTCTCTCGTTTTTTCTAGCGTGTTTTCCCGAAGTTTCTCAGCTTTGGCTGAGAGGATTTCTCATATTTTTTTTGAGATACATATATATGTATATTAATATCCCCCACTAAATTTTTAAATTAAATTCAAATAATAAAAATAAAATTTTTTTTTGACATCACAGATTTTGTCACGAATTAATTCTCTAGAATCCCCTTAAACTTAATTCAAATTATTCATTTATAATCTTTTATACAATAACTCCGCAATTTATCCTCAATTTTAAACTTTAATTTAGTTTAAATTTATATTATTAAAATTTTCAACCCCACAAAAATAAATCACAAATTGTCTCCGATAATTTTAAATATGTTAAAAATTATCAATTAAATAAAATGTACCAGGTCAATATAGCACGCAAGTCCCAAACTCTAAATAAAGAAGAAAGCTACAAAACTCTAAGAGCAAAACAGATCTCTCAGATCTTCCTTCTCTTTGCTACTTATTCTTCTATGTCTTCTTTGTTTTTGCTCTCTTTATCCTGAACCAACCACGCCTTATACTCTTCGGGGAGCTCAGTGTGGGATAGCTCCTACATCTCCATCAGTGAATGAGATGGCCAAGCCTCCTCCAGATACGGCGCCAAAAATGGGGCCTGAAGAGAAGATAAATTAATACGACCCCATATGTCGTGAAATATGATCTGACCTCGACTAAACTGTCTCATGATCTTGTGTGGGTAATAGAAAGTAGATAGTTGCAAGACAATCAGTAAAACATCTGGATGATCCATAATGGTCAAAGTCATAAAATGGATCTGCCCCTAGGAACACTGTCAAGTGATGTTTCTTCTAATCAGTGAAGAAAGATATTGTCTCCAAACTGCCTCAGTAGTGCATATTGGGTAAAAAGGACGATAGACAAAGACAATAGCATTGTACCCTTTTGAACCTTATTTCTACAGAAGATTTACTTTCTCTATCAGCCAGATCTAAGAAGGGAGAAAAAAGTTAAGAATCGAGAGAAATCAGCAAAATGAAATACATGTGAAAAAATAAAGAAAGATAGTGATTAAAGGAGAGAAGAGCGATAAAATTCGAGAAAATCAGTAAAATGAGAGAAGAGCGGTAAAATCAAAGAGAAATCAGCAAAAGGAGAGAAGAATGGTAAAAATTGAGAAAAATCAGCAAAAGGAGAGAAGAGCGGAGAAATGAGATATTTGAGTTTTACCATTGGAGAAGTAGAGGACTACCGGCAAAGGACGGAGTTACACTCTGATGGATAGCATCTAGATCAATCAGGATCTCAGCCAAAACTAGGGGCACGAAATTTTTTCCTACCCTTATTTGCGCAGTAATGTCCACCAGAATAGTGCTAACCCGGCCGTCACAGGAAACCAAAAGGCACATGGCAAGCTGACAAATGCACAAAACATAACGGCATCGCAATTGGAAGCTAAAAGGGCACCGATAGGGCAGAGTTTGTTTCCAGTGAATCCCCATGGACGAAAAAAGAAACCTCTTGGCCAGTCAGACCACAAGGATGCATGATGAACATGGAAGGTATTAGCATGAACTCCCGTGGGACGAAATTAAGAATGACGGTGAACTCCTCTACAGTGGGGCATAACTTTTCAAGACCAAAGCAGAAAACATGGGCCTGTGGATCCTAAAAGCTGTGTAGCAGCAATCAGCAATGGTTCGTTGATCCAAACCCTTGTGCGCCAGTCAAACTTCTTTCAAATCCTAGTCATATACGAAGCATTGTCTAGGTCCTAGAATCATAAGACAACCCTTAGGTTCCCTAAGCCCTGGTGCGCCAGAAAAATATTTCAAGCCCTAGAAGACTAGGCACCCTAGACCCTGGTGTGCCAAGCAAATCTCTCAAGCCCTAGAAGAGTAGGCACCCTGAGCCCTGGTGAGCCAGGCAAATCTTTCACACCCTAAAAGACTAGGCACCCCAAGTCTTGGTGAACCAAGTAAATCTCTCAAGTCTTAGAAGACTAGGCACCCTAAGCCCTGGTGCGCCAGGTAAATCTTGCACGTCTAGTAGAAGACTAGGAGCCCTAAGCCTTAGTGCGCTAGGCATCCGAGTTTTTAGAACTTGACTCGACCTATTAATTCGTGGTTATCCTTCCCAATAAAGATAGTTTTAAGCCTTGACTTGGTTTTTAATTATTCTTATCCCGTATTTCGTCATGAGTTTTTAGGTCTTGACTCAACCTAATAATTTTTATTTTTATTTTCTGATAAATTTAATTTTAAGCCGTGACTTGACTTTTAATTATTTTTATCTTGTGTTTCGTCCCGAGTTTTTAGATTTTAACTCGACCTATTAATTCGTGGTTATCCTTCCCGATAAAGATAATTTTAAGTCTTGAGTCAACTTTTAAAATTATTTTTATCTCGTGCCTCATCCCGAATTTTTATTTCTTGACTCAACCTATTAAATTCGTGATTTTTCTCCTGATAAAATTAATTTTAAATCGTAACTTGGCTTTTAATTTTTTTTATCCCGTATTTTATCCCGACTTTTTAGGTCTTGACTCGACCTATTAATTCGTTGTTTTCTTCCTGATAAATTTAATTTTAAGTCGTGACTTGGCTTTTAATTATTTTTATCCCGCTTTCGTTCCGAATTTTCAGGTCTTGACTCGACCTATTACACTGGGGGGTAATGTAAAGGAATAGAATCCCACATTACCCAGTTAGGGACTCTCAATTCATTTTATAAGATGTGCTACATCTTCAATCTACAAAGAGTCATTTTCTTAAGAGGAAGAACAAAACTGTGTGCTCAAGTGGCAAAAATCAAACAATATCTTAGTGCGAAATTCAACAGAAGGGCGGCGCACAAAAATAAAAAATAAAAAAAATTTAATAAAAAATTCAATTTTTCTCCTGATAAATTTAATTAAAAAAATTTAATTAAATTTTTCTCCTGATAAATTTAATTTTAAGACATGACTTGGCTTTTAATTATTTTTATCCCGTGTTTCGTCTCGAGTTTTTAGGTCTTGACTCGACCTATTAATTCGTAGTTATCCTTCCTGATAAAGATAATTTTAAGCCTCGACTTAGCTTTTAATTATTTGTATCCCATGTTTCGTCCCAAGTTTTTAGATATTGACTTGACCTATTAATTCGTGATTTTTCTCTTGATAAATTTAATTTTAAGCTGTGACTTGACTTTTAATTATTTTTATCCCGTGTTTCATTTCGAGTTTTTAGATCTTGACTCGACCTATTAATTCGTGGTTATCCTTCTTGATAAAGATAGTTTTAAGTCTTGACTTGACTTTTAATTATTTTTATCCCATGTTTTGTCCCGAGTTTTTAGGTCTTAATTCGTGGTTATCCTTCTTGATAAATTTAATTTTAAGTCATGACTTAGCTTTTAATTATTTTTATTCCGTATTTCATTCTGAGTTTTTCGATCTTGACTCAACCAATTAATTCGTGGTTATCCTTCCCGATAAATATAGTTTTAAACCTTGACTTGATATTTAATTATTTTTATCCCGTGTTTCGTCCCGAGTTTTTAGATCTTGACTCGACCTATTAATTCGTGATTTTTCTCTTGATAAATTTAATTTTAAGCCATGACTTGGTTTTTAATTATTTTTATCCCGTGTTTCGTCCCAAATTTTTTGATCTTGACTCAACCTATTAATTCGTGGTTATCCTTCCCGATAAAGATAGTTTTAAAACTTGACTTAGCTTTTAATTATTTTATTCCGTGTTTCATCTCGACTTTTTAGATCTTAACTCGATCTATTAATACGTGGTTATCCTTCCCGATAAATTTAATTTTAAGTCGTGACTTGACTTTTAATTATTTTTATCCCGTGTTTCATCCTGAGTTTTTAGATGTTGACTCGACCTATTAATTCGTGGTTTTTTTCAATAAATTTCATTTTAAGCCGTGACTTGGTTTTTAATTATTTTTATCCCATTTCGTCCCGAATTTTTAGGTTTTAACTCGACCTATTAATTCGTGATTTTCTTTCAGATAAATTTAATTTTAAGTTGAAACTTGATTTTTAATTATTTTTATCCCGCTTTCGTCGAGAATTTTAGGTCTTGACTCAACCTATCAAATTTGTGATTTTCCTCCTGATAAAATTAATTTTAAACTGTGACTTGACTTTTAATTATTTTTATCTCGCATTCGTCCTTAATTTTTAGGTCTTAACTCGACTTATTAATTCGCGGTTATCCTTCCCAGTAAAAATAGTTTTAAGCCGTGACTTGGCTTTTAATTATTTTTATCCCTTGCTATGTTCCGAGTTGTTAGGTCTTGACTCGACCTATGAATTCGTTATTGCTTTCCTGGTTAAAATAATTTATTGAATTTTGACTCGATCCTTTTGATTATCTTATCCCAACCGTGTTCTTAGATCTTGAGTCGATCTTTGACTTGTTTGTTTGCACTCCCTTTAGATCTTCTCCCTTTAGATCTTGATTCGTTCTTTAAAATTTGTTTGATTATACCAGTATCTGCATCATGTTAGCATCTGTATCATATTTTTTATCCTTGCATTTTGCCCTAGAAACTACGTTTTGGTATGATCCCTAGCAAAGGGATACGTAGGTAGCTCGATGGAAATTCGAGTACGACCAACATCATACGCATGCTTGTGTGTTTGTGGTTAAAAATTGACGACTCGGTCAAATGGATGTTGTCTCTGAATCTTTGATATAATTTGCATCACGCGTTGTTATTCCAGTTATATCAAAGAGGAACAATTGTAGACACCCTAATTTGACCCCGCTTAATCTTAGGTGAATCGATGATGAAAGTAATTGGAATGGTGCTTCAGTACGATCCTCAAAAAATGATCCAAGCTCAGTATTTGAACCCAATTATCAAAATCTCAAATGAGTGAAATCACCATTGAACTGCCATGTTGGCACCTTGGGGTCGCCATGTTCCTTGTGGCAACCGTTAACAGAACCTCTTAGAAGCTTCCACTTTTTGCAGTGACCGCCATGTTTATATTGGCGATCGCCAACTTGCATAGTAGCGACCGCCATAAGAAGCTTGTGAACACTCTCCTGAAGTAGCGACCACTAACTCCAACCTGGCGACCGCCAACTTGCATAGTGGCGACCGCCACCTTGAAAAACCTTAACGTGTCCCAAGTACGTTTTCAGGGGAGAAGAGGAGAATTCTAGAGAGATAAACTCTGTCGAGTCGCCGAGAATTCTGAGCCCCGACGCTGAAACTCTCCCAAAGTACTGAGAGTCAAACCCTCGATACCGAAATTCTGAAACCCTAACTTGGATCATTACTTAAGGATCGAATTACCCATTACCATTCCCTGACTCGAGGATTCCTTAGTATCTAGGTACTTTGTTTAGATTCTCGGTCCTTCTAACTCCATTTCCTAACCCTTTGGAGTGACCGAGTTAATTTGATTGTTTCACCATTTACATTGCTTTTATAGTTGTTTAATTTGGTTTAATTTGCTTTTAACTCATTTGGTTTATAATGAATATGTTTAATTTGGTAAAGTAGATTGTCTTAATTTGTTTTGTTTATTTGCTTACTCGCATTAAATTTGTTAAATATATTAAATAGTGTTAACATAATTTAACAATACGACTAACGATGTCGTTATTGTTATAATCCAAGCACTTACATATATATATTTGTAATTGTTAATATTACACACATATTTTTTTTTTTGTCTTTCTTTTAATTTTCCTTTTAATGTACCATATTCTTTTTTTTAATGTTTTGTTAATTTTTTCCTTTAATATATTATTTTTTTCTTTTCTTTTAATATTAGCTTAATATTTCTTTAGTTTAATGTTTCTTTACTAGCATTAGTTTAATATTCTTTAGAAGCATTTATTTTTCTTTTCTTTTCTTTTAATATTAGTGTAATTTTCTTTACTAGCATTTTAATATTAGTGTAATGTTTTAATTTCTTTTTTATTTCTTTTCTTTTTATTATTACTTTTATTTTTCTTGTAATGTTTCATTTTTTTTCTTTCTTTTCCCTTTTATTATTAGCTTTATTTTTTTTTTCTTTTGCCATTTTCTTTTTCTTTTAAATGTAAGCTTAATTTTTATTTTATAGTATTTATTTATTTATTTATTTTGACAAAATATCTTTTCATGCTAGTTTTCACCTTTTAAATGTTAGTGTAAATTTTCTTTTTATTTCTTTTACTTTCTTTTGTTATATTTAAAATATAAAATATACATAGTTAGATCTTTCTTTTTATTAGTTTGATAGTATTTTTTAATCTTTTTATTTTAGCTTAATCTTCTTTTATAATTTTACTCTTTATTTCTTTTTTTAAATTTTTAGGTGTTTTCTTGTCATATTGATACATAAAATGCTTGTTATTAAATTTCGTTATTTTTCTCTAAAATTAGTGAATGTTTTGTTTATTTCATTTGAATGCATATTTAAATTAGTTTAGGCTTTTGATAATATTGTTAGCAATGTTCATGTCCATTTTTAGCATAATTTAGTTTTAGTGATTTTTAGCATATTTTTATTCTTTTATTTGAATAATACTAATTTAGGTTATTTTAATGATATTACATGCGGGTTTGCTCCATATATCCTTTAATTAGAAATTACATGCTGTATGACATAGAATTTTATTTTTTTATTTTTTTTGTTTTGGTATTCTATATACATATGCTATGTATTTTCTTTATTTAATTTTAGATATTCTCTCTTTACCTCTATTTTTTTATTTGCATGCATTTGAAAAATCTCTTATTAAAAAATCAATGATAATTAGTATATGTCAACTTTACGGTTGGACAAACGGGGTGCCTAACATCTTTTTTGATTTGTACCTTAACTCCCGAACTATTTTTTCTGGTTAACATTTTAAAGATCAGTAGCCATTTTTATTTTTCTTAATTTTTCTCAAAAATCAAGTGGCGACTCTATTTTCAACAAAAAAAAATTTCAAAATTTGACTTTCAATGTGTTAAAAATATTTTCCAAATATCATTTGAATTTCTTTATTTTTGAACTACCAAAAACCTCTAAAATCTCGATGCCACACATATCAGCTAAGACTTTTGATAGTCATGTAGAGAGCATAGGAGTCAGATGTATAGTAGTATAATTTTGAGTATAAATTGGAGATTGTCAGGGTTGTACACTAAAATTATGAATTTTATTTGGTTTTAGTATTTAATTTTATTTTAATAAAATTATTTTTTTTTATTTTATGAGAATCTTAATGAGCAATGAATGCAATATCATTTCTTTAATGTTATGCATGAATGTCCTTTATTATGTACAGTATTTAATTTAGTGTGCAAAGGTCGGGTTGCACACAGAAGATCAGATTATAGGTTCTTACAGAATATAAAATTTATTCACAGTTTAGATGGAATTAGACAAATCATTGGTACGACTGTAGCACAGAGTTTTAGTAGACTTGTCTTGATTACGGGGAACAGATAATAGTGTCGTCTATTATTCCAACTCTCTATACTAGTACACTTTGTGTATATTGAACATGATCGCATTGGGGCAATTAATTTTATGCTGAGAATATAAATTAATTCACACCCTAAGATTATTATGAGTGCTTATACTCTTAATTTTGAAATAATTATTATTTGCATATATTTAATATTCGTTATTTTAATTCATTAGAGGGTATGATCTTTTTTGGGTCAATAATCCCGGTGAGTTGGATAGCAGTATTAATTATATGATAAATATTAATTATTGATGAAATCTACGTCCCGATTGTTCAGGGTTGACGATATCCCTTAAGAAAATTTATAAGTTTTGACTAGGCCAAACCCTGTAAGTGGATTTAATTATTCAACAATCAAATAAGTAAAGCGGAAGGACTTAAAGAATTTTAAAGATGTCAATTAAATTAAATTGTCATTAATTAAATTTAATTAGAGGGTATCGAGAATCTTAACGTGAGGAGATGAGTTAAACATTTAATAATAAGAGTTCAATACAAATTTGTCTTGAGATTATAGCTAAGAGTGCAGTTACAGTTCTTTAGTGGTATGAACTGTAATTTAATAATGTATAAAAATTACAGAAATCGCTGTAAAATTTTTATAATTACAGAAACCGCTGAGAGGTTTGCATATTTGCAGAAACTGCCAGAAGAGTATCTGGGTCACACTAGAAGTCTATGTCGTAATTACTCCACAGGTTCCTGCTGTATCTTATAAATATACGGGTAGGTTGAATCAAATCCAGGAGTTGTCTTTCAAGACTAAGGTTATCCAGGTTCTATCGGTTCTAGTTCTCGAAAGATTGTAACCCATACTACGTTCAGGAATCGTATCAGGAATACAGTAGAAGGTCTGTTCGAAGCTTCAATTCAAAGAATCATTGTTCGTAGTTAAAGGAACGACAAAAAGTGCATTCATCTACATTAACTGTGGTGGCACTAATTTTTTTTTGATCGTTCGACATCAAAAAAATTTATCTGGAGACCGTTTCGACAATTGTCCTTCCAGTTTTATTTTTTTGAAAAATTATTTACAAATCAATGATCTTGACAGTTTACCTCCAACATCTTATTCAAATAGGAAAAACTTAATTTAATCCAAATTAAATTCCTAATGCATAAATTATAGTTCGTACCGCTAAAGAATTATAGTTGCACTTCCGACCTTACCTCAAAATAATTTCGAGTTTCGTGTTATTAAATACTTATTTATTTTTCCAAATTAAAATTATATGTACCCGTCTACTAAATTAAATTACTAAAAATTTTATTTAATCAATCACTTATAATTTTCTTAAAACTTTTTACTTAATTTATTTGATACGTCGAATACAAAATTCAGCTGCAAAGTTTGAAATAATCAAAATTCATAAACTTTCTTAAGGAAGTATTATCAATCCCTACACTGGAACGTGGATTCTAATAATAATTAATATTCACCATACATGTAATGTCGTTATCTAATTTACCGATCTTATTGGCCTATAAAAGATATCTATTTTATGAATCAAAATAACAAACACTAAATATATGTGCCTATTAATTATTTCGAGAATAAGAGTATAAATACTCATAAAAATCATGAGTTATTAATTATTTTTTATAGTCAGTATAAAAATAATTCTCTAGGATAATCATATTTAATATACACACAAAATATACCAGTACATTATACTTTTCAATAGACACAGATGTAGACTAGCTTCATATATAGGTTTATAGATTTCAACCAACTGTTCCATTTGCAAAGAATTAACATCTTTTTTTTTTCTTCAATATCGATAACTTTTGGTTGGAATCTCTCGGAGAGTGATCTCAAATTTTTCTAACAATGCGAGGTTTTAAATTTTTTTAACCAAAAATAAAATTGAAATTAATTATGTCACTCAATTTATTATAAAAATCATCAAATGTCTCAATATCTTCCATTCTTATAATTTTAAAATTAGTAGTGAGCATTTAAAGTTTTGAATTTATCACCATTAAAGTAACTTTATAAGTGGCTTCAAGGATATCCCACACTTTTTTGACAGATTCATGCGTATAAATTCATCTGAATTTTTTTGGTGTGACACTATTAAAGACAGTATTGATAGCCTTGTTAATCCGACCTATATTCTTAAAATCTTTTTTATTCCATTGTTTAGGTAGTTTTAAAATAAACTCATTCACAGACTTAACAGTGGCAGAGGTATAGCCATTACCAACAAAAATCCAAACTCTTTTGTCAATTGATTTAAAAAATACTCTTATACGAGCTTTTTAGTAAGGGCAATTTTTTTTCATCCAGAAGGGTGGTTTAATGGTCGAGTTTTCTTCCCTAAAAAAATATATGGATGTCGGTTATTATGATTCCACTTTAAAAAAATGATTTTTAATAAAAAAATATTATCAATTTTTGTCACGCCCCAAAACCCGGGGTCATGTGAAAATCCACCAAACACCAATTTTATGAAAAATATAGATTTTCATACATTTAAATCCGCGTGTTGAAACCAATAGAATACCCAACAAAAGGATCTCTCATAAACAGAAATTATGCAAACTCATACATGAATAAATATATCGCCGAAGGGCGTACAAAACCAGCCTTCTGAAATAGGCATCACATGTATAAGTACATGTCCAAAACAGAAAAATTACAACAAGTTCTCCATCACCACAAGCCTCTAGGTCAACTCCACGTGTTCACCTGAAAATTTTTTTACAATAAAATCCCACACCGTGAGCCGAAACCCAATAGAAAAAGATAATAAAGCTGTAAAGCATGCAATATGCAATCATATAAGGTGGGAGCTAAACTCAACCATCGAACCCAAAACGGTTTTTCTCTAAAAAATCACAAGTTTTCCACCAAGCCAACACGGGTCTCAAAAACGATTTTATCTCATAAAATCCACATTTTCATTCTTCAAACTATGCATATCATCCTAACAGATATCATGCCACAGTTAAAGGAAAGCTGTAATAAAACAGTAATCAAAACATGATCTTTGTTCACCCGGATCATACAACCAGAATCAAAATATTATTTTCCCACTCAGAACATACAACCGAGAAAAATAAAATGATAATAAAAAATATTGTTCCCTCGCAGAATGTACCATCGCGAAAAAGATGAATATGATCCTATGTACCGACTCTATCACCAGGGGACAGAGGTAGCAACTATAG
>JAUMHN010408049.1:0-14832 GCA_032360265.1 Heliamphora ciliata
GGAGGGGGGGGGGGGGGAGAGAGAGAGAAATGTGGACTATGGTGGTGTGCAGAATAAACCAGCAAATTTTCTTTGAAAAGCCAAGATCAGGCTATGGGCGATGCCACTTGTTAAGGAGAGGTGTCACACCAATTGAGTAAAAATATATACATTATTTTCTATGTAATTTTCCATTTTAGATAAAATTCTATTCATAATACTACGCTAAAAAGAGTTATCCAAAAAACCACCACTCAAGAAAACTTTAAACAATAGTTAACACTACATCACATAAACTACTATTACCACGACTGTTCTTCATGTGACTGTATTTGTATTGAAAAATTAAAAAAAATGGGTTATTAAAATTGAATCTATTAAGTAATTTAGAACTATTTTTAGCATTATGGAGAAATTTCTATTAAAAAAAACCAATTGTACTACAAGAAAATCACTATATTAAAAAAAAAAAAAGAAAAGAAAAATTCATTTATGATTATTTTGTCAACGGATTATAAAATATTATTAGTGTGTCAGTTATATCAAACCGAATATTTAATTATATTCGTAAAAAAATTTCAATAATATATGCCCATGCATAAACATTGTTCAATAAACTTAACAATCTCATAGGTCCCAAATGATCACGCAACTGAAAAAGTCAAACCCTTGATCTTCTAGTGCCGTACAGTGCTAGCTAACGGACAAACCATGTTAAATAATTGTGGTGTTTGGTGTTGTTGAAATTAATTACTTATAGATTGTAGCTGAAAAAATGATAATTATAATTTCTAGTAGAAATTGTGAGTGTTTAGAAAGGATACTAGCTTGGAGCTTAAATTAGTTTTTTATAGAAGAAAAAGTAATTTATTGCTTCTAACAAAAGCTGTGAGTGTTTGGAAAAAAAAATAATAGTTCATTGCTATAACCTATAATCAAAAGCAACGCCAAACATTACCAATACGTAAGATGGATATTGATGTGTATTTTTATAGAATTAGTAAATCTAAAGTTTTTCAATGTCACCACTGACCAAAATGAAAGAAAAAATCCTAAAGTCCCCACTGGAAAAGACAGTACCGATACAGTTTCTCAAGGTCACAGTCATATATCTAGACAAGTGATTTGAGCAAAAAAAAAGATGCAAGGAAAACTTACAAAAATGAATATCAAGGACTAACAAAAGAATCAGAAATTAAAATGGGTAGTCATGGCAGCACAAACATGTGGCCTAATCAGAAAATTAGAGGTCGAGTAGTTCACAAACGCTGCACAAAATGATGATTACTGCAAGCAATTGCAATAGTAATAGGTTGGTTCCGTTCACAAATGGGGTTTCATGGTGATTAAAGACAACGGGTTTTAGTTTAATAAGCATAAATAGAAAAGAATCGGACGAGGAGTCAACAGGTACATAGTTGTAGATACTAAAGAAAACAAATTATTAAGGAGCACAATAAATAGTAAATAAACGAAGAAATGAACAAACGTATGACTAGAATAGAGGCGAAAATCGAAGAGCAATTAACTTACAGAGGAGGAGTAAGGGTAACATGGAAACGTGCAGCAGCAGCAGAAGAGGAGAGTAGAGGATTACGGAATGCTGGAGAAGGGGCTTGCGTTCTGATGATACTCATTGACTGATTCATTGTATTTTTATATATATTTCTTTCTGGTTTTCTTAATCAGTGACTCGATGAGCCTCCAAGTCCAGGCCCTCCACTACTTCCCAGACCACCAGCACCAGTCGGCCTCCTTCACAAACCCGCTCTCGATCTCTCCATCCCTCGATACTCAGCTTTGATAGCTTATAACAATACCGCTTCCGCCCTTTCTCCTCGTCTTCACAACGTGCCACGTCTCCCACTAATCTTCACAAATTTCTTTACCGTTTTTCGGAAATTCTATCCCTCCCGAATTTAATGACCGAATTAGACTATCCAATTGATACAAAATTACTATAAAATAAATTCAGGTTTAGCACTGGATAATGTTGTACTCTTTGTTTTTGAACATATTTTTTATAATAAAAATTGTTTATTTTGTAGTATTTATTAATTTTATTATTCATAATAAAAATTAAATTAATTGAATATTTGTAACTAAATGATCTGATAATATCTATTTAGTACTATTTTATATAAAATTATATTACTATTCATTTATTTTTTAACAAATATGATCTACTCACATAGCTATTAATGTCCGATTAATTTAATTTTTTATAAAAATAATCTATTTAATAAATACTACATAATAAATTATTTCGATCATAAAAAGCTAAAACTATTAAAAAGCATATCAATGTGTTGTTAAAAATAGCAAATCCATTATAAAAAGATATTCAAACGAATACCATCTTTGAGTTGTAGTCTCACTCTAATTAAAAGATAATCTTAAATCAACAAGTCTATACTTACCCAAGACAATTACCGAAATGGACGGTTGAAATTAAGTAGCGGCATTTCTCCTACCACTTTTAGATATTAAATTCTCCTAAAGTAGCGGCATTTCTCCCACCACTTTTAGACTTTAAATTCTCCTATCACATATTCACGTTCAGACTTTAACGTATCAGATGTTTACTAACGGACAATTTTGTAACTACTTAATAGTTTGTTTATTTATTTTTTGTTTTTTTATTTTAAAGTAAACTATTTGATAAATTAACTTTTAAGTTATTTTTTTAATTATTTAATTGAATATAAAGTCAACTTCTTTTTTTTGTTCAATTTTAAAATAATTATTCTTTTTTATTGGTGATTATAACAATTATTGGTAGTTGACATTAAGTACTCGTTTGGCAATCATGTATAAAAAAAATAATTACATTAATATTTTTGTTATTGTTTAAGAAAAAGTGATAAATATTTCAAAGTCTAGTATGAAAAACTTCTCATAGATATTTATCTTTATTTTGTAATTTTTAGTTTTAAATGAAATGAGCAATTTATGAATGAGAATTTTTTTAGTTTAATTTTTTTCCAACATAATAAGAAATTTCTTGTTAGCTCAAGAGCTTTTTAATTAAATTTTGATAATTTTGATAATTTATTTTCTTAACTAAATTGATTTAAAAAAAATATATTTAATTGTTTTCAAAAATATAAAGTGTTGACATCTCATGACAAATGAGTCGACACCTTATGCCATTTGTACTGAATCTTTGCATCAAATGGGTTGACATTCAGTGTTCTAAATAAGAACGTATTGTGTTGACACAAATTAATTTTGAGTCGACACCTTAAGACAAAGAACGCTTGAAACTCTCAAATGTGTCAACACCATTGAGAAACTAAGTCAACAGTCTAACATCTTTGTCTAAAACGTTTCAGGAACTCAGATAAGTCGACACCAAATAATTTTGGATCGACACCTTCAATATTGGACCGGGATTCCTTTTGAGTCGACACCAACGTATTTTGAGTAGACCCCAAATGATCCTTCGGGTTCTAGACTTGGGGTTTTTGGGTTTACACCAAATTCACATGAGTCGACACTACAAAGAAATAGGTCGACACTAGAACTACAAGTCATTTTCCTATTTCAAGTCAAAAAGGGTCGACACCAAAGCTTGTTGAGTCGATACAAAGTTCCATTCGGAAACAAAAGTTTTGGGTTGACACCAAACAAAGTTGAGTCGACACCAAAGCAACTGAGACTGCTTGAAAGTTTTTGAATCGACACCAAATGAAGATGAGTTGACTCTAAAAGTCCCAAGACTGACTACAACTTTCTGAGTCAACACCAAACGATTATGAGTCGACACCAAAGTCTCACATGAAAATTTGAAGAAATGCATTGGGTCGACACCAAATAATTCATGAGTCGACACCACTGTGTAGGTAAGGTAAAAGCAGAAATTGGGTCAACACCAATGAAGAACTAAGTCAACACAACCACTTGAAGAACCAAGCCCTAAATATTTTGTGTTGACACAAAATGGTTTTGAGTCGACACCTGCGACAGATTTCAAATCTCGCGCTAGTTCAAACGGTTAAATATCGGAGCATTAATTGCTTCCACCAATCCACCAACGGTCATTTACTTCAGATAGTTATATAAGGAGTTAATTTTCAAAGCTTAGAAGATTTGGACACTATTCTATTGCTTGAATCAAAAGGCAAAAAATCTTCAAGAAAGCATTTACTGCTCATTAAACTATTCCAGCCGATTTCTCTCTCTTTGTTCATTTATTTCCAATCATTTGTAAAGAGAGCGAGTAAGTGAAGCTTTGATTTTCATACATTTATTCTAATAAAGGGTGAGTCACCCTTGATCCTTTAAGAGTGAATAATACTCTTTAAAAAAGAGCTTAGGAGAGATTAGAAAAAATAGAAATTATTTTATGCGATCTTCTTGAGACTATAAAAAGCTTTTGAATGCACTTGTTAAGCATTCGATTCTAGTGGATATTCTCAAGGAAAGTTTTAAAGAGTGAACGTAGGTTTGGAAGAAGTTGAACCACTATAAATCTTGGCGTCTAGTTCTATTTCTCTCTTTCTAACCTCTTTAATTTCTTCATCGCTTTATTTCTTGATATATTTGTTATATTTATCTGAGAAATTAAAAAAATTTTGAAAAGGTTTTTAAAAATCATTATTATTGTTATAAAACCTAATTCACCCCTTCTTGGATTGCTTGAACTAACAATTGGTATCAGAGTAAGGGCTCTTATTTTTTACTTAACCGTCTAAGAGTTTTTATGGCAACCACTAGTATCAGACCTATTCAGTCAGAAGGTCAGTCCACCAATAGACCCCCTTTGTTTAATGAAACAAATTACAATTATTGAAAGGCTAGAATGAGAATCTACATTCAAGCCGTAGATTATGACCTTTGGAGAGTTATTATAAATAGACTCAAAAAACCTATCAAGACTATTGAAGGGGCAACTGTCTCTAAACATGAGATTGAATGGACTAAAGCGTCCTCAAATCATTCCAATGCTACTTGTTTTCATTGTTATGAGTATGGGCACATTGTCACACATTGCCCACAAAAAAAAATCCTTTGATTTACCTGTTGAAAGGGTTTGGGTTCCAAAGGGCCCACATGGAACTAACTCCAAAGGACCTAAGAAAGTTTGGATACTAAAAATTAAAACTTGATTTTCTTTGCAGGTGTATCTCAAGTCCTTATTCAAGGAAGAGATGTAGTATCTTGACAATACGTACTCAAGACACATGACAGATGACAAATCAATAGTTGCATCCTTCAAGCCTAAAGATGGTGGATTTGTGACATTTAGTGACAATAGCAAGGGCAAAATTATAGGAATTGGATCTATTGGTTAAATTCTTTCCTCTTCTATTGAAAATATTTTGCTTGTTGATGGTTTGAAACATAACCTTCTTAGCATAAACCAACTTTGTGACAAAGGCCATAAGGTTGTCTTTGATCATGCTAAGTGTGTTATTGAAAACTCAATTGACAATAAAGTTATTTTTGAAGGTCATAAATATGAAAATATTTACACTTTCAATCTAAATGACCTTTCCAAAAGTAACACAAAGTGTTTAGTTGCGTTGAGTGATAATAGTTGGTTGTGGCATAGAAGACTTGGGCATGCTCACACTAACTTGATTTCAAAAGTTTTGAAAAATGAATTGGTGATTGGTTTTCCTCAAATCAAATTTAAAAAAGACAAAATTTGTAATGCATGCCAACAAGGCAAACAAGTTAGAAGTTCTTTTCAATTCAAAATGGTGATTTTAATTTCTAAGCCCTTACAACTATTGCGCATGGACTTATTTGGTCCAACAAGAATTCTTAGCCTTGGAGGTAAGAGATATGCATTTATTGTTATTGATGATTTCTCTAGATATATACTTGAATGTTAATCTTTGCTAATAAGGATGAAGCATTTACCACTTTTACAAAACTGTCTTGGAGAATTCAAAATAAAAAAGGTTTTCAAATTACAAGTATAAGAAGTGATCATGGTATAGATCATGAGAATAAAGATTTTAAAAAGTTTTGTGATGAAAGTGATATAGAACATAGTTTCTCTACTCTTGGAACCCCTCAACAAAATGGTGTTGTTGAGAAAAAGAATAAGACTTTAGAAGAAATGGCTAGACCCATGCTCTGTAAAAACAATCTACCAAGATACTTTTGGACTGGGGCTATCAACACAGCTTGTTATATTGTGAACAGAGCCACGATTCAAGCTTCTCTCAAGAAAATTTCACATGAGCTATAGAATGAATGAAAACCTAACATCAGTTATTTTCATGCCTTTGGGTGCACGAGTTTTGTTTTGAATAATAACAAAAAACTTTTGGGCAAGTTTGATACTATATCTGATGAATGTATTTTTTTGGATATTCTATATCTAGTAAAGCTTATAAAATCTTCAACAAAAAGACACTAGCTGTTGAAGAATCTATTCATGTTGTATTTAATGAAGCTAACCTTAGTTATTTCAAGAATTTTTGTGAAGATAACTTGGATGATGTAGAAAAATGTGTTGAAGACATCTTAATCAAAGACCAAGAAGTGCCAAACCATGAGAAAGATACAAATGCACAGCAAGATGAACTCCTACAGGCTGTTGATACCCCAAATCAAGGAAATCCAAATTTGCCTAAGGAATGGAGGTATTCTCATAGTCATCCAAAGGATTTGATCAATGGTGACCCATCCCTAGGTATCAAAACTAGATCTTCTCTACATAAAATTTGTGGTAATTTAGCATTTCTTTTCCAGATTGAGCCAAACATTTTGAGGAAGTTGAAAACGATGAATTTTGGATCTTAGCTATGCAAGAAGAGCTAAATCAATTTGAGAGAAACAAGGTTTGGATTTTAATCCCAAGACCTAAGAAACACTTTAACATTGGTACAAAATGGGTTTTTATAAATAGAATAGATGAGAATTGAGTAGTTCTTAGGAACAAAACTTGATTGGTAGCCCAAGATTACAATCAAGAAGAAGGCATCAATTTTGATAAAATTTTTACTTTTGTGGCTAGGCTTGAAGCCATTAGAATGTTGCTTACTTTTACATGCTTTAAAAACTTTAAACTTTATCAAATGGATGTCAAAAGTGCCTGTCTAAATGGTTTTATTTCATAGAAAGTTTTTGTGAAACAACCTCATGGCTTTGAAAATCCTGATTTTTTAAATCATGTTTACAAACTCACCATGGCTCTCTATGGTTTGAAACAAGCACTAAGAGCTTGGTATAAAAGGCTAAGCAAATTCTTAATTGAAAATGTGTTTTCAAGATGAAAAAATTGATACTACTCTTTTCATCAAATCTCAAGAAAAAGATATACTTGTTGTCCAAATTTATGTAAATGATATTATTTTTGGCTCAACTAATGAATCTCTTTGTAAGAACTTTGCTAAGTGCATGCAGAGAGAATTTGAAATGTGCATGATGGGTGAGCTTAATTACTTCCTTGGACTTCAAATCAAACAATCATAAGAAGGAATCTTCATTAACCAATCCAAGTACACAAGAGATTTGTTGAAGATGTTTGATATGCAAAGTGCAAAACCAATGGTAACTCCAATGTGCCCTTCAACAAAGCTTGACAAGGATGAAAATGGTAAAGCAGTAGAAGAAAACAAATATAGAGGTATGATTGAATCTCTACTTTATTTAACTACAGTAGACCTGACATCATGTTTAGTATATACATGTGTGCTAGATATCAAACTAATCCTAAAGAATCACATGTGACTGCTGTTAAGCGCGTCTTTAGATACCTCTTAGGTACACAAAACCTAAGATTATTCTATCATAGAGGAATAGCCTTTGAGTTATTTGGCTATTCTGATGCAGACTTTGCCGATTATAAGATTAATAAGAATAGTACAAGTGGAACATGTCAATTCCTGGGACACTCTTTAATATCATGGTTTAGCAAGAAACAGAACTCAATGGCCTTATCTATAGTTGAGACTGAGTACATTGCAACTAGTTGCTGTTGTGCACAGGTTATTTGGATAAAACAACAACTAGAAGACTATGCTATAAATTTAGATCATATTCCCATTAAATTTGATAACACTAATGCCATTATATATTCAAGAACCCTATACAATACTCTGGAACAAAACATATTGAGATTAAACATCATTTCATTAGAGATCATGTTCAAAAAGGCAATATAGAACTTGAATTTGTAGGCACAAACCACCAACTTGCTGATATATTCACCAAACTTTTAAATGAAGAAAGATTATGTTATATCAGAAGAGAACTTGGTATACTATGTGCTCCAAATTGATGCTTAAATACCATACTAACAATGCATGTTCAATGCTTTTCATGCTTTATTTTTGTGTGTGAAAAGTGTCGACTCAATGATAAAAACGGTCGACACATGTGTGAAAGGGTTGACTTAAAAGCTATATAGTATCAACATATTTTGATAAAAGTGTCGACCCCATCTATATAGTGTGGAATCGATTCAATAACTTGCTCTCAGTAAAATTTGTGTCAACTCGCCTATGAGGAGTGTCGACTTAATGAACTGAAAATGTCAACACCAAGTTAAAACATGTTGACACAATTTTTGTTTTTGAACACCCCCAATGTTGCGTGAAACGTGTCGACTCAAATGTGATTCGTGTCGACACAATTCATAGAGTTTATATATAAGCCACTTTCCCCTTTTTCTTCATTCGCGCTCAAATTCTCTCAGTTCCAAGAATCGTTCATCTCCCTCTTCTCTTTGCACCTCTGCAAAACCTAGAGTCGACCCCTTCCCCCCCTCTCTCTCTCTCTCTCTCTCTCTCTCTCTCTCTCGTTTCGTCTCTTTCCCTTCCTTTCTCACCTTCAATGACGGTAATAACCATGAGAAAAGGCAGCAAATGCCCCGCCGACAAAGCATCAAGCCCTAGGGCGAAGAAGTAGAAGAAATCGAAGAACGACAAGGCTGGACCATCAACCATTGCTCCAATCGAACCATCCTTGAAGTTTTAGTTTTCCAAGTACAAGAATCTGTACTTCTAGTCCTTCGCAAACCGAAAGGTAATTCCTAGCTGATCTACAGATTTTTGATTTTTTGATTCAATCGAAATGAACTTCTTTAAATGGTTTACCGACCTTGGTTCGCTGAACTTATTTCAAATCCATGACATTCACTACCTTACACTCGTTAAACTCTTTTATGCACACTTCAAGATCACTGATGCCTCTGACAACACCATCACCACTTGAGTGAACGGTGTAAACATCTCCTTGGACTCTAAGACTTTGAATGAAATTCTTGAACTCCCAGAGGGTAGAGTCTTTGTCCTCTATATACCAAAGAGAGAAACCATTGAAGGTTTCTCTTTTCATAAGGCCGCAAAGAAAATTTTTGTTGTTGATGAAGTAGACCCTTCCAAGCCCCTTAAGGCTAACTCTTTCAAACCATAGATGAGAATTTTGCATCACTTTGTCAATCACATTTTTGTCCTAATTTGGAAAGTTCAGTGATGTAACTTTCATGCACGTATTCATTATGTGGTGTATTATTGACGGATAGAAACCCGACCTTGGTTTTCTGTTCATTTCAGATATGTTGCAATCCTACTCTGAGTCTAATTCCTCTCTCCCACATGCTATGTATTTGACTCTTGTGTTTCGACATTTTGGTGTTGATTTGTCCACTGAAAAGGGAATCCCCTTTTCGAAGCATGATTTGTATGGCCAATCCACCTTGAAACACATGCAAATTTTAAGAGTTGATGGAAATTGAACTACTAGTCGTGGTACTCCCTCTGCTAGTCAAAATCCTCTCCCTCCCCCTGGTCGTGCACATTCTTTCATCTCTTTTGACTTTGGTTTTCCTCTTCCCCCACATCGTAGCACTGATATTCATGGCCCCTCATCCTCCAATGTTTTCCTCCTCTTGTTGGCTGTTCTTCTTTAATTCTTTTTGTTGGTCCCTCTTCCCAGGAGTTCACTGAACTTGTCACTGTAGACACCCAAATTTGACCCCGTCGAATCTTAGGCTTATCCAATTGAGTCCGATGATGAAAACCAAGTGGGAATGATGACTCTGCACAATTGTCAGGAAGTAATCCAAGTCCAGTATTCTGTGAAACCAAACCACAAGATCACATCTTTCAAACTTTGAGGCCACAACCTTCAAAACCTTGTGATCTAGTTGTTCACTGGCTCAAGCAATCCACTCGCAAACTCTAAACCTCGCGACCGTTTGGTTGAGTGTTGCAACCGCAGAGTGAATCTCTTAGAAATCCTAAATTTTGTTACGGTCGCAACATATATTCTCATAATTGCAACCTTTAAAGGTGGCGACCATAAGTTTTGTGAGCCCAGTCTAAGCATCAAACGTGGTAGCACCTCATTGGCTGGCATACTCTATATAAACGTACCTTTAGTACGATTTCAAAGGACCTTTTTCCTAACATCAATATACTGCCGCTTTATCGAGTATTATTCTAAAATACGTCGGTACTCTGCTGCATTCTCGACTCACATCCCGATTCACATTCTCGCTTGACTTTAATCAGGATACTGGAATTGGACTGCTGCTCGAGGACCAGATAACCCATCACCACACTCTACGACTCGAGGATTCATCTGGATTGTTGCATCCCAAGTATTCTATTAGATCCCCGACACTTCTCTCTTCACATTCTTTACTCAGTGAAGAGGTCGGGTTAGAATTTTGAATACCAATTTGTGAATTGCATGTCTATTCCTTTGATTTTATCGTAATTAGGTTTAAATTTCTCATTCACATGTGATCTTAATTAATTGAGTTATAAATATGCATGATCCTAAGATTATGTTTAGAATTAAGTTTTTCGTGATTTCATAGTGTTTTGGTTGAAGTCATAACAGTACGTTTCTATTTCTTTGCTTTATTTTGCATATGTATCACACATTCACACCTAAATACACTTTCCTTTAAATTTTAGCAAAATAGTGCCTAAAACTCCTACGGTCGCAACATTCATTGTTACAGTCGTGACATTGTGGCACTAACATTCTCGCTGTCGTAACATTCAATATTGCGCCCGTCCACTTTCATTTCACATTCCCGGCGACTGCAACCTTTATATATTATAGCCGCACGCTTTTTTTATTTCCAGTATCTCAATTATGCTCTAGTAGCATAATTATGTATTTACAGTGTTTTGTTCAGTATGTGATTTGTAGTATTGATCAGCATGTTTAAAACTTAAAAACCTTGGGTTTATTTCTCTTTCGTTTATGCCCATGTTATGCTTAGTTTAATTTTGACATGATTAAGATTTGCTAGCTTCATTTATATGATTTCATGCTTTGTGTATCACATGCGGTTTGCTTTATGTATCTTTTAGCTAGAATTTGCATGCCTTAGGATCTAGGATTTTCTTTTATTCTTTGTTTGGCATTCTCTCTCTTAGGGGCTCTACCTGGTGTGTCGATTTTGTTTAGGTTTGTTTCCTATCATGAACTCCTGTCAAGGTTCCTGTAGACACCCCAATTTGACGCCGCATAATCTTAGGTGAATCTGATGATGAAAACAGCAGGAATAGTACCTTAGTTCGATCATCGGGAAGTGATCCAAGCTCGGTATCTAGACTCGAAACCTTCAAACAAATGAAATTTTTGACGAACTATTGAAACTTGCTGCCCAAAAAAGGCGACCGCCATGTTCATTGTGGCGATCGCCATAGAACTTTGTGGAAACCCTGGCCAAAACATTGCGACCGCCACCTTTTATCATGGCGACTGCCAGCTTTCATCATGGCAACCGCCATAGAACTTTGTGAAATCTTTCAAAAATATGGCGACTGCCAATTCCAAATGGCCTGACATGTCCCTAAAACGAGGCAGTATCTCATTGGCTGAAGAACTCTATAAATACCGTACCGCTGGTACGTTTTTAAAGACAGAATTTGAGTGAGAGGTTTTGAGAGTGAAGCTCCGCCAAAACGCTGAGCAATTTCGAGCCTCAACGTTGAAACCCTGCCGAGATACCGAGTCCTGAACCTCCAACACCTACATTGAAGCCCTGTTTGGATCACTAACCGAGGATTGGCCCATTGAAGTACATTCCCAACTTGAGAATTCTCCGACAATTTAGGTACCCCGTTTGGACCCCCGATCCTTCTAACTTCATTCTCTCTTTTGAATTGATCGGTTAACTTTTAATTTCAATTCGCATGTTTCTTTTGTTTATGTAATTCACCTTGTTTACTGTCGACATTGCCTTATGTAATTTTCTTATGTAATTTGTTCATTATTTAGTTATTATCTTTCTCACACTTAACACAGTTATTATTTTCTTCTTTAATTCATTAAATAGTGTTAATATGTTTTGGCAATTACAACTAATCGATGTTGTTAATTATTATAATAATATATTTACATTTATATGAATGTAGTAATTAATACTACATTTTATATTTGAGTTAAGTATTTGTATTTAATTTGTCTTCTTCTTAGCATTAGTTTAATTTCTTTTATTAGCATTTATTTTTCTTTTCTTGTAATATTAATGTCCTTTTCGTTTAAGTATTAGTTTAATATTCTTTTGGTAGTTTTATTTTTTTTCTTTTTATTACTAGTATTTCTTTCTTTCTCTTGTTAATGCCAATGCTCTATTTTTCTTTATTTTCTTTCTTTTCATCATTAGTTTATAATGTCCATCAGGTTTTCAAGGACCAGGGGTGATACCAAGGCAAATGTTGCATTGTGGGAAAAAGGTAGAAGCTAGAAGAAAGATCTAGTATCTCTTTGTACTTTGTATTTTGTTTGTACAAAAA
This sequence comes from Heliamphora ciliata, assembly GCA_032360265.1. Classification (NCBI taxonomy): domain Eukaryota; kingdom Viridiplantae; phylum Streptophyta; class Magnoliopsida; order Ericales; family Sarraceniaceae; genus Heliamphora; species Heliamphora ciliata. Next base: position 12,705 of record JAUMHN010408049.1, read on the forward strand.
ATTGAATAGATGATTATAATGATATAGTGGTTGTGAATGAACTCTTGGGAAATCAAAGGTGTTCGTTTGGAATGGGATATGTGAGAGAATTTGATTGCTTAAAGAAAGCTTTTTTTTTGTTTTAATATGTTTCAAACTCAAACCTTTAGTGAAGGAAATTTATTGTTAGTGACCTCTGTATACGGGACTGTTGGTTTTGTTCACGGGTCCCCGAGGTCGGGACTCGACATGAGATCTAGGCGGAGCCTGAGTATAAATTGTATTTGAGATTGATAGGTTGATAAATAATTTGGGATAGTTCGATAAACAGAGAAAACTCTGCCAAAATTTTTAAAATTTATACTTAGATTATTTTGTAAATTGAGGAGTTACGTTCTCTTAAAAATAAGTAAAAAATAAGTAACATCATCATAAGCTGTGAGTAGGAGATCTATGTTATGGAATTGGAAGAAGAATAATGATACTAAGATAGTTTAGTGTAGTTGTGTTCAAATGACCATGCTCAGGAAGATAACAAGTTTGACAATAAACTAAGTTCAGGAAGTGGGATTATGTAAAAGGTTTCCAGCACTTACTCAATGAGATTGGGTTGTCTTGTGAGGTTCACGTGCCTCGGGTCGAGGGCGTGATAGAATGGTATCAGAGCTCTAGGTTCGAACACCAATGAGCTGTGGGTGATATTGATCTTGTGTATGATTTGTTTGATGATTATAGGTACCACTACACGGCATGAAATGTGTGACATCCCGTTCCCCGAGCATGTCGAGACATATATAATTATAAATAAGGGACATATTCTAGCTGAACATTCATAGATACATAAGATAGTTACTACATCATTAACGGTTCTGAGTTTGTTCAAAATACTTAATAATTACAGTCATCCAGAAAATTTTAACAAAAGTTACAATATGCCCATGGAAAACTGAACAAAAGATCCAAAAAGTAAACATCCTATGTCTTCAAGTTGCGTCGTTAGGATCAACCGATTCCTGCCACTCTCCCCCTTCTTCGTTGTCTTCTACCTCAATGAGCATGCCTTCTTCAAATGGTCCTTTTTCTTCACCTGTGGCACGAATGCCATGAGCCGAAGCCTAGAAGCAAATTTTTTAAACCGTCTAACAAACTCACAACAAGATATCCTACAATATATATCGTATAGTACCCAATACAAATTTAACGGGACAGAGATATAGGCAATTTATCATTTTCAACAGGATAAGCACATATACGAACAGTAGTGTGAGTGCGTAATGCAAATGAATGCAATGTAGATGCCCAACCCAAAGTACTTCCAGAATAGTACCATGAATTCCACGCTGGGAATTACAAAGTAGACTTGATGATACATTGATCACTTAACCTATCCTTGTCTCGTTGCGAAAGGTAAACGCTCGCCTTGGCTACATGCCTCAACTATTTTACTCAATGGTAATGGCGTGGGGGCGGGCCACCCAGTTATTAGCCACCCTTATACGGGCCAACGGTCCCACATTAAGTACTAGGATACTCGTTAAGCGTCAACCCAAAGTCTAAATATAACTAGTGACGAGACCATGCTGCCTAAATCCCCCTATTATAATAAAAACCTCCAGTTCAATTTTAATATGGCAACCAGGGATGTCCTAGATCCACAACCACTGAATAATGATTTCCATGTCACTCAACCCAATTGAAGGATACGAAAAGGACTCTGATAACCCAAGATGACATGTAGGAATGTTCATGATGTACAATATGCTTCTTGTATGCAATTAATTATAGCATGACATATAAATATGATATGGCACATGGTACAACTTGCTAAAGCATCAAGTACAAGCATGCGAAGCATAATCACAATTTATACAACATAGAATTGAACCATCAGCATGAGTTCATTTCATCAAAAGTATCAATTTCATACACTAATTACTCACAAGGTTCATATAAGGTTTACGTGCTCAAGTCCCATAAGTAACACACCATTAGCACACTTAGCCAATTTTAGGTAATTGTTTAATTGCTAGTTTTAAAGTTAAGACACTGTTTTGAAGTACTTAGACATGGATTTAATTTTTAAAATTTTAAAACCGATTAGATAAAAATATTTTCTATAACTTTCATATTTATCACCAAGGTCAGTTCC